>JARKHS020034256.1:0-146428 GCA_030143305.2 Amblyomma americanum | reverse complement strand
TCTAAAACGCTTGAACGGCATGCTCTTTTGTGCATTTAGACATTTGTCATTGCCTGCAGAGTTCCGTATAATTGAGGCATGAGAAGCAAACGACTCTATATGCGAATGTGCATGCTTAGTAAAATGGTGCTTCGAACCCTGAGTTGCTCGTAAATGATGACAATGTACTCCTTAGTGCACTGTTCGAGCGCTCTAGATCTAATGCATAAATTTATTAGGTGATTTAGTGAGTCAGGTACATTTAGCAGAATCCTGTAAGTTGAAGTAGGTTTTAGTCAAGGGAGTAATTACTCATAGCATTTACATGAGGGCAGTCATTTGGCTACCAGTGAAACCTGTTCAGTTCTGTCAGAAGCTTTGCAGTTGAAGTAAAGTTCTTGCACTCTGGACGTATATCTAAATAAGGACAGAGCTTCCAAGAAAGCTGTATAGCTTTCCTTTGTAGCTGTATGGCTGTACTCGGGCAGGTGCCAATAGGTAATCACTCTCCTAATTATCATCTTGATTATCATTTGAAACTGCAGCAAGAAGCAGTAGTGCAAATGTCAAGCAAGCCACGTCTTTTAACTTTCTTCACAATTACAAATAATACATAAAAGAGAAATATAGGACAGAGCTGCTGTAATGGGTCTGCACTGACACAGCCTTCATTGTCTGAATCTTGTCTGCTCAAATATTTTGCTCCGAAATCCGTGGACTTGCTGGATCCACCTTTCTTGCTTAACATCTGCTAATAGAAATGGCTTGATTTTAAAAGTCTGCACTCAACTTCCGAGCAGAGTCTTCAGCTGAAAACATGCGGACAATTTTCACAACAGTCTAAATGCAAATGTAAAGAGGGGCCTTGACTCGCCATCCCAGTTTGAATGACTGGATAGAAAAGCAGCCCCTAGATTTTCTTCATTTTGTAGTGCAAGAATTTTGGTCTGCTTAAATGTTAAGAAACTGTAGGATGCACCGATTGTAAAGGGCACCAACTATATTCACGAGTTTTTTTGCAAAAGGCAAAATGGAAGGTCTGGAATGCGTTTTTTTTTTTTTAGTTTACACTGGAAGCACAAGAACCTAACCACACGTATGTGTATGAGACTATATATGTGTGCGTGCATGCATACTCTGACACCTATTTTTTTTTACATGCCTTGAAGGTGTGACTGTAGACCCTGGGTGATGCTCCGCACATGTGGCAGACTTTCTTTTTTCGCCTTTTTCTTGCATTCAAGCACCCAGTGCTCTTTTCATGTTCCTCGCACACACTGTTGGGCTTGTGCATTATTGAGGACAAATGACACATGAACTGGACAATTCAAATGCAAGTTGCAGAATGAGACTTGAGTCCAGGAAAAGGAAGTATGCTTGCATGATTCCTCCAAAGTACGGGTCATACTCGTAGTTCCGGTAGACTACGTACATGGTCTCTTGCAAAGTAACTGCGTTCGAAAGTTTGGTGACTGTTTTTTGCAAATGATAATCAGACCTGTTTGCATTTTTATTCTTTGTTTCCCATCTCCCACTCCATTGTCCCACTCTTATTTTATACATGCTTGAGAGGACATGCATAGTAAATGGCCGCAGCCGTGCAGCGTGTCTTGTCATGCTTGTTTGTGGCACTTCCATGTTCACTGTTAAGGAATCTCGTGCCTGCAGGTACTTGTTCTCTCAGAGACTTGGTTTTATTGTACGATTAATGGTCCAAATGTGAACGTGACAGTTGCATCCTCTTCATTCTTGCAAAGGGGGCATTCGTTAAAACTGGGACCGTTATGAGTGTGCTGGAGTGCATGTATTTCATTGAATACTGAGGACATTTTCATTTTGTATGAGCAAAGTGGAGAAAACACATGCGGGCGCTTAGTTTTGTGCAACAACACTGCAAAAACGAAGAACAGAGTCCAAAACTGTGCGAGTAACTGCCTGTGTACTGAGAACAACAGTAATTTAATACAAAAGTTAATGAACGTGCACAGCTCATTTCGCAAGCAAGGGCTGGATGCTTTTTAGAGTTCTGCCACATTTCCTGGCCGCTCATTCAAGTCTGTGATGACTCTCCTCAATGTTTCCTGCACCGTCCCATTTTCTTTGCAGGCCCCCACTCCCAGGGAAAATCGAAGTTGGACAGGTACCTTGAAGAAATCGGAAATGACGACTCACTGTTGTTCTTGAGGCGTAAGCCACTGCCAGAAGAGGATTTCGGAGCAGCAGCAAACACTGCATCAGCCTCCTACACACTGTCAAGGTACGAGACAAATTTGAATGCAGTATCAATCAGGTTTGAAAAGTTCACTGTAGCTAACATGTCTTTTGCAATGCATGTTTACTACCTCAGTTCTGTGCTGAAACTGTTGCTGTGTGAGCTGAATGGTAACCCTGCACTGTGGGGAATATTGAGCAGGAGCAAGAATTCTGCTCCTCAACATGACGTGGTAGTGTCCTGCTTAGGTCAGAGCCACTCGCATGCTGATGACACCTGGTGGCCAGATAAGTGTTCCCATGCACTTAGCAATGTACAGCACAAAAACCTTGTATTTCGATCCTTTACGCAGTTGTGCCTCTCTTTCCATTTCGTGCAACTTTATGCTGCTATCTTGCTGTGCTCATGCTGATGAACTAGCCCAGTCATGCATTTTGCTAATGTATATTCTTGCTTTGTGCTGGTAACTGTTGCATTGCTTTGAAAGGCACTTATAAAACCTATCCCTAGGTTCTCCCCTCAGTTAAGAAGATGTGAAATTTTATAGTACAAGGCATGGCACATTCCCTAAAGACTGATGGCACTCCTTGCAGCATGAATTTCTTGGCATGGTGGCAACACATGATGAGGTATCTCAATTAATTTTGGACAAGGTATCATATGCCACAACAAACTGTGGTACAGTAGAATCTGTGATGCAATTCTCATTGGGCCACAAAAAAATAATGATATCACTCAAAAACTTGTACCATCATATATTGACAAGATTTGTATGCTGAAGCATGGGAAATGCGTTCACAAAAATTTATTTATGGCTTATGGGATTTATTAATGGATGTGCGGCCACCGCTCCCTGCATGTGTTGTGTACTATACGACTGGCGGTTGCAATGTCACCGATTAGCAGGCCATGGTGCGTACATGCGTGGTCATGGCTGCCACATTCATACCTGTGGGTGTGCGGGAGAATTTTCAAAACACCTGAAATTTTGCACATTGTCCACAATGCATTTCGGTCACGGCTTTTTGTGAATTCGTATCAGCTATGTTTGTATCACTGGGGTTCTTCTGTATACTAAAGAGGCTCTGAAAGGGGCTCTAATAAAGTTGTGGCATGCCTGTGATGTTAAAGGACGCCGCTTCACAAATATCCTCGAGCAAGAATTTTTTTTTCATGCGCTTTGTAGAAGCTCAGCTATCTGTAGGTGCCAAAATTTGAATTTCAGCATCTTCGTGCCTTTAACTCTCCTCTTATCAGTTTTTGCACACTGAAAGGTCTGCACTTCTCAGCCAGCCCCACCGCCGGGGGTGGAGCTTCCTGACCCGCCGGAGCTAAGTCTCTTATTGGCCACGGCCATGGTAGCTGCCTGACATCTCAAAGAATCTAACCAGTAGCCATCTCTCAACTGGTATACGCAGGAGCGGTGAGATGAAGGTGGTTGCGAGCATGAAAAAGACACTGGAAAAGGCTCGCCAACTTTCACGAGTGATTGTGGGTTCTCTGCTGCGTATAGAAGTGTATTATTTGGCTCAGGTATTCATGACAACACAATGCAGTGGTTGAGCGAGTTGATGTGCTCTCCTCGGAAGGTGTTTCAGAGCCCCTTTAACGTCAGCAGTGAAATACTGCCCTTGTCTAGCCAGTGTTTTTAGTAAGCTAGCCAGTGCTTTTGGTTGGGAGAAGCATTAATATGAGTTTCTGAAAGCAGTAACAATCCTGAACACTCATTTTTATTTCAAGTGTTACTACATATACAAGCAAATTATTTTGGATAGCACTGGTTGCATGGACGTTTGTGTGTGTATATGCATTGTCTTTTTTTATGGTCAAAGCATTTCCTGCTTGTGTGGCTGCACGCTAACTTACAGGAGCCGTCCGAAGTTTTCGAGTTTCGAGGGCTGATGCAAGCATTGACTGATGAAACCTACACTTGTGGAGTTGAGGTCTGTTTCATCCCAGTACCTTGGAGTTTGTATTTGCTGTCAGTTTTACTGCTGCATTTGGTGTCTTCAGCTTTACGGGTCATTTATTATGGAATTTTAAGCCCTGATATTGTGGTTTATGCTTTTGTTCAACAGGAGACACATAAAACTTCCTTATTTCATGTGTAATTCAGAATGTCTTGTCTGCTGTAGTGATTTTCAAAGCAGTGGAAAATTATTAGTTTAAGTAATATGTGTAGTATTTAAACCACATGAATTTATTCTTTGAAATAAAAACGGATACTAGTAGGTCAAGTGGGTCTTAAGCTATTAACAGATTAGGTCATGGATGCCTCCCCGCTGTAAGACACACGTCATACTTATAGCATGATGGTCTACGAAGAAGCTTATTTGTGCACTTTTTCATATTAATTTATGCTGGATAGCTTGCGAGATATTCATGTTGTAGTAGCTCTTATATAGGCATTTCTGAGAGCCTATTGAGTGCATACTGCGTGGTAATAGGCCTGTGTGAATTCAGATTCTTTGGTGCCATCTGTCTTCTTTTAAACGCTCAGAAGCTTGAAATATTAAAAATTTGTTGAAGTGTTAGTCAAACAGAGTTGCCCTTTGCATAACAAACTGCTGCCTCTTGCTTCTGTTGCTTTCCTTCTTGCAGATACATTTATAAATAACTCAGTACATATAGTGTGTATGAAAGTTCATGTGATGAGGGCTCACAGAAAAAGATATATTTCTGCATTGCCTCAGTAACCAGTTAGTTGTTATTCATTTCAATGGGCAGAGCATGTATGTCCACTGAAGTTTTGCAGCCTTTTCATCGAATTAGTTTGCCTGATCACACAGAAATAGATTTTTTTGTTTTCCATAAACCCTCATCCCAAAAACTTTTATTCATGACTGCCCATGACTTGGCCTTGTTTATTCACTAAATTCAGCCATTGTTTATTCAGCGAATTAGTTCTACACATTACGAGATTTTGCAGTGCTTTTTATGGACCATCATTTGTGCTTCCTGAATACCTGGTGGCTTGTTGCGTTGGAAACAAGTGGTTGTGGGAGAACCATTCTGTAAAAAAGCAGAAGGTTTAAATTGGAAAAAAAAAGCTTGATGTGAGAAACTCAACCTTGAAATATGTTGGTCCAAGCAGTATTTAGAAATTCTGGTTAGTCAACTGAGAGTGTCGAAAACCAACAACAGCACAATTAAAGTATCATGAATCAATTCCCAATGTGAGTGCCTGTGCAAGTGTAGTGGACGTTGGTTGAGTCGATTCTTGTGAAATAAAAAACTTACTCATCTTCTATTTAGAGAGCTGCAGTAAGCTTTTCTGTCTTAATACTTCATTCCTCTTGTTGCAGTAGGAAACTGAATAAAAATAAGAGGGGAAACAACCACACCAACAGGGACTTGACTTCCAATATCTATCTGATCCTAAATGACCTGAGCCCGAAGCCCAAAGTATTCATAAAAGGAACATTTGCATTTGTTTGTAGCAAAGAAAAAAGAATGAAAGGATAATGGCAAGATATGTGCACTTTGCTGTTATGTTGCCTTACTGCAAAAGTGGCTGGGTGAATCGACCTGTATATTGCCCTCAGGTTCCTAAAATAGAGTATTTTGTGGAATTATAAACTGGCATGCAAGTTACTGTTCTTTTCTTTTCCAGCCTCTTCCGAAAACACCCGAGCCCAAAAAGAGTGCTTTTGAAGAGGTGATTACTCGAGCTTCCCTTTTTTGTGCCATTTACTGGTTTAAAACTCCTGTTTTTTTGTTTTTTCATACACTAAAGAACTAGTCTGTGGTAGCATTTTTTAAGACTGTACATTGAAGCATTGTTCCACTACAAGTACTATTGCCAAAACTTAATTGAAATCATGATGAATTTGACCTGTGCTGAACCTGTGTCTTTGCCTCATGATTAGGAGGAGAACAAGACCACCTGGACAAGGACAGAGCTAAAGGTAAGGCACTGTGGCTGGCCATGGCCTTACCTGAGGACAGTCACGACCTCCTAAATGGATCTCTCAAGCAGCACTAAATAACTTGGCAGAAAATTCTAGATTTTGAAGGAAATGCTCGACAGTAGAATACATTAATGCCATAAATTGGGTCGTGTAGAAATTTGCGCAATATAATGTTTATATATGTATGGCTGTCATAATTACGAAAAAGTTTCATTCTGTGGGAACACCAGCTGTGATACATGTATTAAGTAATCAGGTCATGGTGGAAACTTGTATACAGTAGGCTCTAGTTAAGACGAACTCGGTTAAGACAAATTCTCAGAGAAGGTGAACAACGTTGAGGCCATTTGGTTGGTCTCCCATAGGACTCAATTAAGACTGTTTCGCATGTGCTTG
Organism: Amblyomma americanum; assembly: GCA_030143305.2. NCBI lineage: Eukaryota > Metazoa > Arthropoda > Arachnida > Ixodida > Ixodidae > Amblyomma > Amblyomma americanum. The sequence goes on along the minus strand of JARKHS020034256.1, from coordinate 139,930 downwards.
GTTAAGATGAACTTTGACAACAACCGTGAAGCACAGTGACTCTGCGCAACGGTACTTCGGGGTGTCTGCGCGACTCATTCAAGAAAGAAAAGAATATATAAACTGCTTCTAAGCACAGAAGCTCACTCCCAAAAAATGGCTTCAGCGGACCTTTGGGAAAAGTGCGTGGAAGCCATCTTGCAGGAGTTGTGCTTTCTTGCCGGTGTGGAAAAGGCAAGGCACCACAGCATCTGTGCTGGCGCAGAGATCTGACATGGGTCAGATCTCAGAATTGCGTGCATTTAAAGTGCCGCGAATTGCCTCCGAAAGGCTAAAAGGGGTATATGAGCAAGTGCACCCGCTCATTGACATGGGGCTTGAAAACCCCGGGGCTGCATTTTCAACTGACACAGTGTGGCAGCACGCATTATCATGGCTCAGAGACTGCCAGATAATCAGCGCTGCACACAATGTCTCTGGCGGACACAAAGACGTGTGGTGTGCCTGCTCATGTAGTTGCTGACAGCTATGCTGTAGAAGGAGCGAGATAGGAGACAGACACAAGGCTACTCTGTTGGGCAGCTTCGAAGCACTTTGAGCCGGATGGAAAGCAAAAATGAAAAAAGTAAACAGCACCCTCTGTGGGAAACAGAAAAAGAAAACTAGACCTGTACCATTTTCTAGAATAACATGAGCTTGTTATATACTCTGTTTTCAGTTCACATCATGCATAGTACCATAAATGTTCTACTATTTGCAATTGCCCTCTCACTGTAAGGCCATTTTATGTAATAGTTTCATGTAACATTTTTGGACGACATCTAACATGCTTACATTTTTTTTTTAGGGCACCTCTGTTAAGACCTCCGTTAATTTTCTGGTTCCTTCAAGTTCGTTTTAAAGTCTACTATACTCTACTCTAAATTTTCCAGAAAATATATCTACGGGGTTTGTGCAGCAGCTGCGGTAGTCCATCCAAGGTCTGTGTAAACAGTCCTTAGGACTGTTCAACTAGTTCTTGATTCTAAATAGTTGTGCTTCCTTTACAGTTGCTTTAGTCAAATGAAGCACTAATGTTTGCTCAGTCTGTGAGAAAAGTAACAGACTTAGTGAAGACTGCTTTTCCAAGGATACCCTGGCCATGTCCTCTACACTTACTGCAATCTCTGAGAGGGATGCAGTGCATTATGTTTTTATGTTGCTTTTCAAATAGTTTTTTCTAGCTTGTAATAGGTGTGTTTGCTATACATATAAAGTGTTTTGTTACTTTTGCAGTGGGGTAGATGTCCAGCTCAGTGATTTTAGCTTGCTTGTCGCTCCAGAGGGTGCTTTAAACTGTAAGCTATCAAAAAAATTATCAATGAAATTTCTGTCCGTCGCGGTTGCTCAGTGGTTACGGCGCTCGGCTGCTGACCCGAAAGACGCAGGTTCGATCCCAGCCGCGGCAGTCGAATTTCAACGGAGGCGAAATTCTAGAGGCCTGTCACGATGCAGCTGGCGTACGTCGTGGTAAGGCGTGGGGAGTGCCGCCGAAGGGGAGCAGGGGAACGCGCCGACAAAAGGGAGAGGCTCTCAGGGCAGCGGCACGCGCGAGTTTCGGGAGCCTCGGCCTAAGCGAGGAGGAATGGTCTGTTTTTGGAAGTCGGTCGGTCTGAAACACGAGACGACGACAGGACGGCTCGGGTGGGCCAGCGCCGGAGGCGAACGGGCATCCGGGCACCCTAGGCCAGAGCGGCTAACAGTGACGCATGTGTCGTAAATGGTTTCTCTCCCCTCGTTGTGGCATTTTTCTAGTTAGGCACGGCAGCTTGCTCGATGGGCCAGCACTGGAGGCGAGCGGGCATCCGGGCACCCTAGGCCAGAGCGGCTAACAGTGACGCATGTGTCGTAAATGGTTTCTTTCCACTCGTGGCATTTTTCTAGTTAGCCACGGCAGCTTTCAGCAAGGCGTGTGTTCGATATTTTGTGCTTTTCTTTTGTGTTGCAAGGCGTGTGTTTTATATTGCATGCTTTTCTTTTGTGTTGTGATATGTTGCGTCCGAAAGGTGGCGGGAAAGTCACCTATTGGCTGAGGGTGTAGTTTTGGCGGGAGTACAAGGAGATGGGTGCGCGCTAAGGAGAGCGCGGGAGGTTGGTGGATGGCAGCCGGACAGGTCGGTCGTGTGTGGCCGGTGGTGGTCCCGGGGTCGCGGAGTTGGAGACGCGACATCTGGATCCAACAACATCGACAAAAGAGAGAGGGAAAAATATCGTGACTAGGCCCATGTACTGTGCGATGCCAGTGCACTTTAAAGAACCTCAGGTGGTCGAAATTTCCGGAGCCCTTCACTGCGGCATCCCTGGAGTCTGTTTGGGACATTAAAACACCCATAAACCAAACCAATGAAATTTCACCTTTTCAGTGGAGGAAGAGGGGTCCATTGACCTCAACAGCACAGTAATATTTTATTCCCCTCGCAGTAACCTTATTAACTGTTTAACTAATGGCTACTAGTTAATCAAATTGCCTCATAACCATTCACCTCACTCAATTAAAGGTAATCGCCTTGCTGATATGTCATCAATTTCTAATTATTCTAAACATGTATTAATCGATTAATGTTGGTTAGCCACGGCTAATTTCAATTAACTGCAACAGGTACACTTGTACCTCTAAACTTTCTCACCAGATCGTGTTGTGTTGCATTCTGCTGGCATGTAAATGGGTTAGAAGTGCCTTTGAGTCTGGAAGCACAAGGAGCCATATAAGCAATGAATCTCAGCCTAAGCTACTTACTAAGTTCGTTGTTTCACATCAGTGTGTCTGTGAGCATTCACAGCCACAGTGAAGTTGCTTGCTTGGCTTCTACGGAGCCACAAACTCTTAGAGGCACAGCCAGCACGAGTGGCTGCTTGCATTGCTGTTCTCATGCATATGACCCTCTCAACCTGTACCCTGCCCCTTTTAGCAAAGTCACCTGCTGCAGTCGCAGTGGCTTTGGCACTCAGCTGCCGAGCACAAGGTCTTAGGATCAAATTCTGGCTGCGGCGGCCACGTTTCGGTGGTAGCGAAATGCGAAAATGTCCATGTTCTATGTGATGTCGATGCATGTTAAAGAACCGTATGTAGCCGAAATTCATACGGAGCCCTCCGCTGCGGTGTCACTTGTAGCCCACATGCAGCTTCAGGATATTAAACTGGACATCAATGAAGTGAATGCATACTGACTGCGTTTCAAGCAGGTAGCAAAAATGAAGTTTGGAAGCAAACAAGAAGCCACGAGCACGTTCAACGTTGACCCATTGCTACGGTGGTCGAATAAGTGAAGCATAGGCCCTGCAAACTAATATTGCTTGTGACCTTTGTAATTTTTTGTCTGCCCTTTAGTGAGTGTTTTGACATAGTACTGGCGGAATTCAATTTTTGTGTGCACCAGCACTGATGATGCATGTGCCTATTAGCACAGTGGATTAAAACAAAGCTGCACACTTACATGGGTATGAGGCATAAAAACAGCGCTAGAAAGGTACAGTTGGAAGCGACTGCATGCAGGACTGTAAGGAGTCAATCTGAATGCTTCTCTCACAGCCCAGAGATTAGTGCACCTAACTTCGACCCAGAATGGCCATGTTTGGTTCCTGGTGTTCGCGCATGTAGATGGGTTTTGTTGTCAAGCATAACCATTACATGTTTTGTCCTTGCGCATTAACAGCTAGGGTTTGGCTGAAAATGCTAATGCATTCTGTGTGTTTGTAAAATATTTCCTCTTGCAGGCACCAGAGTTCAACAGCAGGGTTCCCCAATTTAAAGTTAGCATCTTCCTTTACACGCCGTAATTTGCATGCAGCCTGCTTCGTGTTGCAAAGCTGTTTGTGACGGGGAGTGTATGCGACAAAACGAACATTTTATTTTGTTTTTCAGTACATGGCATTCCAGCATGGCATTCCAGCACTCCCAAAGGTACAGCTTTGTCGCCGCGTAAAACAGTACAGTTTTTGCCCCAAGAGGCGCTGAAAAATTTTTGCTGGTCCTTTATTTTCCTTTCACTCCACTTGCACACTTCGTGAGATCATTGAAATGATCATTGAAATGATTCATGAGATCATTGAAAATAGAACGCCATCAGCTATTTTCCCTGACACAAGGAGAGAAGGGCAAAAATGAGTTGCTATCAGGCTCTATCTTTTCCATGGTTTCTGATAGGCAAGTTGAAACATGATTCAACAGAATAAAAAGAGATTCAAGTTGAGGAACAGTGACAAAATCAAATTGTACTTTTGATTTCATCGCATCTGTTACTTGCTTGTAGAAGTTCTTTGAAGATGTCACTGCTTATTATAAGGTGGCTTGCCGATTTAGTGTTTTAAAAATAATTTTGTGACCAGGTCCTACATGACAAGACCTTCTCGTGAATGTTGCAGTCTGTTATAGCAGAAAAAATGGTTAAAAGCTGTAGTTTAAACAATTATGGTTATTTGTAGCTTTGGTTACAGGTTAGTATTAAAGTGCTGTACATTTGTTATAATTCGGGGTGTGTGAATATTCTAATTGTCCAAATAGTGAATTGAATATTCTTCTATTGATTTGCTGAATGAACCAAATAGTGCAGGATTAAAACTATTCAAAACAACGAACTTGTTTTGAAGTTTTCGAGTAGTTTTCGAATAATTGGCTTGAAATTTGAATGGGGCAGATTGTAGTTGTTTTCGGCGATTGATTAAAAACCAGGGCATACTCCAACGCCCTGCAACATGGCGGGCGACATGGGTCTGCTAGTTTTAGCCAATTCTGCGTTCGTGCTCGATATTGGAGGCCATTGCTCAAAACTGTCGTCCCTCTCATCTTCTCATTGGCGGTAGTTTTTTCGTTGTTGTCGTATGTAGCAAAAGGCAATTTTCTGATGCGTATGACATGACGGTCACAGAGTTAATATACTGACTTCGTGTTGCATGTCCCCTAGCGGAGATCGGTGTTACGTTCTTCGATAGGTACAGTTTTAGTTTCACGACTTATAGCGCCGCCGCTAGCGCTTCGCTGTTTCGCATAGTTATTTGTTTTGTACGAATATTCGAGCAAGTGTAGCAAATGATCACTCAAATATTCAATTTGTATTCGGTTCGGTTTTCAACTGCACTATTTGTATTTGATTTGGTTTCGAAAAAGTACTATTCATGCAGCCCTAGTACTAATCCCATTAATTTGCCTGCAAATTTAGGTTGATTTACACACTTCAGTGACTTGTAGTTAGCTGTAGTTACCAAACAAGTGTAAATGCCTTCCTGTGAATTCCATTTGGCATAAAAATGGTAGTCTTTCTCACATGAAGGGCTTTTACTGAGACAGTAATCTACAGTAGTGAATGCAAGCAGGAAAATCTCCTTGCCTAGATGTCATTCTACACATGGTGGTCGGCTCTGCTATCAGAGAAAAGATGGAAGTGTGTGGCCTGAAGTTCCGGTCTCGCCCACCTCCAATAGCAGCTGTAAAGCATGAACTGCTGTGCTGTTTTGTGCAGTGCTAGTAAACATAGTCACTTCTGATGTCACAAACATATTCCTGTTAGGACTTGTGTGCAGTGTTGTAGGCGTTACCGAAAAAAAGTAACTAAATACGTTACTCGTTACGCAACTAAAAAAGGAACGCGTTACCGCCCTATGTTACCTACAAAAAAAGGTAACGCGTTATCGTTACCGTTACCGCAAAAAGGTACCGCACATTACTTTGCCATTACTTCATGGCCAATAATTTTAATTAGTCTTCGCCTTAAGAACTTACCATAACAATTTTATAAAGCTCACATTTCACATAAAATTTCCAGCCCAAACAACATTTTACGCGAAATCCTGATTTAACGGGAATACTCTGCACAAATGTGCAGGAGCTTAGCAATGTTATAGTGGCTTAAAGTTGCCTGTAGAGTTACATGTGATGGCTTCTAACTCCGTGGCACATGGTGAAGCCATTAAGCGAAATATGACATTTCATCATCAATTCTAACTTCACAAAGAAAATATCGCTGAACTCTCAACAAATTTAAGGTAATTCTGAAAAATGTGATGTTCCAAAATGATCCGCATGCTTCCACTCTTTAGACAGTTGTATGTTTGAGTTGTTTGGGAAGGGGAGGTAGTTGAAGGCAAGTGTGTGAATGCATGTTCGTGTACGTGTTTTATGGCTATTCTCTCTTTTTTTTGTTGGGTGCGTTGTCATGGGCAGGTGTTTTCTGGCATGCATGTGAGCCGCAACAAGGGTCGTCAAGAGCACCTGTACATTTTGTTTATTTACAACAAAAGTTTAGGTGCTCTGCGCTTTGTTTTTCTAAAAAAAAAAAAGGTGGAGTGGGTCCCAATTTTAACAAAAAGTAACTAGTAACGTGACACCTCCCGTTACCGAAAAATGTTAACGTAAGTATGTTACCCGTTACAGTTTGGAAATGGTAACGAGTACGTTACTAAGTTACCGAAAAAAGGAACGCGTTACTAACGCGTTATGCCAACACTGCTTGTGTGTCTGCCCTTTCCTTTGGATGAGTTGTTGAAAAGATGTATCACTAATCTGCAGACCACTGGATTGACTTCACCACTGAAAAATTTTCGGCACAACTGTGTGGTCATGGGTAGATATTAACAAACTATGAGCTTGCGCTGTATCAATGATTCTGTTTAGCTCTGTGGAAACTAAGTATGCGCAGCAGCACCTGCTTCCACTAGTCAGTGGAGTTGTGCTGCTTTTGGGCTGCCTTAACTAATGCTCACTTCAGCCTATAAACAATCGCTGATGTCAAAGATTTCGGAGTGACATCTGCGAAATATCGTGCAACATCCGCTATCCATACCCGTATTGGTGGCTCACTGAAAATGCTGTTTTACTGCCGAGCACAAGTGCACAAGTCTGATTTTCTGCGATGGCAGCCACATCGAGATGTAGGCACAATGCAAATATTCTTCTGTAGTGACAATTTGGTGCGCAACAACAAACCCCAAATGGTCTTAATTTTTCCTCCAGTATAGCTTGTTGGTATGTAAATATAGTCTAAACCAAGCACTGGTCATGATCAAAAGAAATGTGCATGTAGCTGTGTGTAAGGTCACACAGACTGAGTAGAGTGACAATGCATAACTGGACGATGTACTCACCAGTTAAGTCTGCAGAGTGTCAGCATTAATGGCAGAGCACACAGCCATTTACAGCGAATGCATGTGTGTTAAGGAAGCGCAACCTCTTTTCTCTTGCATTCATGGTGGTGTTGCTTTAAGTCACAATTTCCGGTTGCAAGTTGTTCCAAAAAATTTTTGACCTAAGCAAGCAGCTTTCTTTTTGTTTTGCATGGTGGCGGCGCTGATCTGGCACAGAAGTACCATTTGTTAGACAGAAGCAGTGAATTTGTTTGTCTCCTGTTGCTTGCAGACGCCAGAACTCAAGGAGAGCCCGACACCAGTCCTGAAGGTGACACGTTATGCCCCATTTGGTTTTTATTAATAAAACTGTGCGCGCTAATGAAGAGTGATCGCGTCGGACGAATTGTTAGGAGGGTGTATTCAATGCATGTGCAATGAGCAAGAGCTGTCATGCCGTGTCTTTGAGAAGCCTAGTAACCCACAGAACCTGTTCTTTTAACAAAGGCGCAGTCTTTGTTGCGCAGCAAGTTGCGGTTTTAATTTTTTACTGCAGCCGCTTGACGCGGCTCGCTGAACAGTCGTGGTGCGCACGCCGGACCAGCGGAAATGTCTCCGGGAACCAATCGCAGGTTTTGTTGGCGGAAAGTCGAATAGAACTGCTGCGAAGTCACTCCTAGCGCGTCGGAAGAATAGTGCAGCCTAGCAAGCCCCTTCCGTGCCACTGTTTCGGCGTTAGCACCAAGGGCAAGGTTTCCTCGTTTCGTTTCACCAGCACGTTGACGGGCCTGCCTACGCTGTGTTGGACGACGCCGCCAATCGCCGTAACGTCCGCGAAGTTGCCGGCGTTCACAGAACCAAACTTGACAATCTTGTCGCCGGTGCTGAGGCCGGCGTCCTGCGCGGGCGAGCCGTTCTCGACGTTCCCCACCACTGCGAAAGGCAGAGGCGACGAGGCCCTGCCGTGCGCACCGCGATTTTGTTGAGAGTCCGCCGTCTCCACGGTATGACCGTTGGCGGTGGTGCCCGCGGCGGCGCCGTTCCGCGAGATCTGCGCGTGGTAGGCGTGAAGACTCCTCTCGATGTCCTTCATGACCGCCTTGTGGTCGTTCAAGAGGCAGTTGATTCGGTGTCGGGCGTGTCGTACCTTGTAGACGTCGATGTCGGAGCGCGGGTAGCCTTCATTGTCAACCAGCGGCTCGTCCATACCGACTGCGTTCGCGTTGAGTATCGCATTCTGAGCGTTGATGGCGGCCTCGATGTCGAGCTTTCGCTTGGTCAGCTGCGCGAGGATTTGCTTCTGGTCTATCATGTCTGCGTCTAGCTTGCCAGTAAACGCTACTTGAACCGAACTAAGGACGCGATATCCGCTGCATCACGCTGCTTGCGCAGTCGCTCGCTAGCTACTCGAAGGCCAATCGGGCGCCATTGCGTGATGTCGGTGGCAATGAAAATTCATGTCCGTAGCAGCACGCTGTACTGAGTGCTTTTTTTTTGCTCAGTTTCGGTTTTCTTTCCCGGCAACGGGAAATTGCCCCGGCCCTTTCTTCGTCACGCTCGTGTCGCCTAACCGGCAAAAGAAAGCGCTTTAGCTGGTTTTGCTGATATAACTTCAAAATGTTTGGTTTACTTCTGTTTTGCCTTTCAGGAGAGCAATCTGGGTGTGCCGTGGTGAAAGCAGCTTCAGATAGTTTCAGATGTGTTCGCCGTATTGAATGTCAGTGCTGCTGTAGACGTATTAAAATAAACTTTTTCTGCATTTGTTTTCTGTTTGGCCGCCCCGCTAAATCTCCTACATTGGCACAAGTACCATTCTACCGCCTGTCACTTTCTTCCATGGTGTGATACTAATGTAGCAAACAAAAGGGCTTGATTATGCAACAAAAAAGTTGTGGCTAGTAGCAAACTTTAAACTCGTGGGTCTGTAATCTGCAGTGCACCTGCAAGGACACTTGGCGAAAGCTCTGAAACAGTACCATTTTGAATCAACTTCCAATTTCTACTGAGTTGATAGAAATGTGGAACCAACATAATTGCCACAGCAGTTGGCAGTATGTGGAGGTACTAAATATGGATTTTTCATAGCATCATATAACGAGGCGCCAGTGAGCCTTATATTTACTGTTCAGCAAACCTTACGGTGCAAAAGTACTGCCGAAACTTGGGCCATTCGATTCTCCTCAGCTGCAGTTATGGATTGACAGGCAAGACAGGTATTTTGGTTTGAAGCTCGGTGCGCAGAGATTTTTAACCATAGGCACTCTACAGTGGAATTAGCTCGCGATGAGTTTGGAAAAAATAAAACATGCTCCAAGGGAGTAATTGCCAAAATATGTTCTGCGCGAACACCTGCAACTGTGTTAGTCGTACAAGGCAAAAGACACCACTTGTACAGGATTGAACAATGGTTATACCTAGACCCAAGTGTGTGCTGCCACCTGCAAAACGTGACACGAGTGATGAATGCGAGCAGTGTTGAAAGTGCCAGTAGCTGCTTGAGCATGAGTGAAAATTGCCTTATAGCCTTGACTGTGAGCCTGGAAAATGGGTAGGGTCTGGTCATTAGAGGCTCCAGCCAATAATTCACACTTCAAAACTAATTGAAGAAATTGTTCCAAACACAGTGCATGAAAGTGTACCTTCCTGTTATTAACAGAGTAATTTCTTGCAGCTTCACTCTAAATAATGTGCAACTGCTTCTGCATTCCAGTTTCTCATCAGCTAGACACAAATACACATTCTGGTTTCATATAACTCTGCTCTGCCGCAAATTTTCTTTTATGCAGTTGTTTAATGTGACAAAAGCTGTAATGAATTGTTAGGAAAGTTACTGAAGTGCTGCATTCTGAATTAACCTGCGTGTATCCTGCATGCAGTTTACACTAATTGGTAGATTCCTTTTAATAACCTAATGTCTAGTTGTTTTGGGACAACCCTTTAAAACATTAAATAATTCTACAAAACAGCAATACCATTATTTAGTTACATAATACCCACATCAAGGGCACAACATAAATATGCCAATTTTAGGAAAGATAAATATGAAAATGCCTGGTGGTCTCAGCAGGAACTGTTGACATGGATGGCCTTTCTGTCTGCACCGGGCAGACGGAAAAAAACTTAATGAGGCAAGTGAGTTTGGACACTTCTGGGTCCCTTGGACCACTGCCCACTTTACGTTGAAATGTTCATGTCCCTTTTGTTTATGCTGTCGGCAGCCAGAGTGACTGCAGCAAGCTGCGATGTCTGGTCCGGAAACGAGAGCATGACCTCCCAGTCCTCCCAACTTGAGATGGTGGGCTGTCCCTGCATGGGAGGATCAACAGGGCAGCCGAAACGATGTGGCAGCACGTGGTGTGACGGTTGCCACATAGGGAGCATGCAGGGGAGGTGCCGCAATAGTGGAATAACAGCTGAGGGGACGATAGAGTGTGGGTCTGGAGGAGTCTCCAGTGGATCTGTTGGGAGTGGGGGAGGGGGTAAGTCTGGCGGTCCAAACAGGGTATTTGCGTGAGCTCTGCAAAGGTGTGCGCCCGCTCCCTCGAAAGCCCATACTGAGGCTGTCCTGAGCTCTGCAAATCAAACCTTGGGCCACTTTATCGGCAGCCTCGTTTCCAAGGTTCCCAGAGTGAGCTGGCACCCAGCGGAGCTCTACCCTGCATGGTAAATTTGGGGTGCCAAGCAGGGATGTGAATCCTACCTCTGGCAAAGTTGGACAAAGCCATTTTGGAATCACTAAAGACACATTTATAGCATTCGAATGTGCTAGGGCGATGGCGGCCTCCTCTGCCTAGGTGTAGCAAGAAGGGGGTGCAAAGTAAGGTGAAGCCTAAAAATGTAGTTAGGTAAACTGCAGTGTCCTTCTGGCAAAGGGGCTGTTTACAATTCTGATCTTTCTTTGGATGAGCAGGAGTTTAGGAGGATGTGTTGCAAAGCTGTAGGGAACGCAATGCCAAGTCACAGTATAGCTGCGCATGTCAGCACAAGTACTGGTATGACTGACAAATACTCAAGCCATTAGGCAGGTGTATATATAACTTTCGTGCCCTAGAAAATGTTTATTGTCTGAATTAGGGAAACAAACATGGTTAAGAAAAATGTCAACAAGCTTGTTCCTATTGTCATGCTTTTATATCGTCAGGTTCTTCAAGTTCCTCCAGGTCCAAATCCTCCAGTTCTTGAAACAACGATTCATCCACTTTGACGTCTTCCTCTCCTAAAAGAATATAGGTGACAAAAGTATGCTTAAATATAGGAGGCAATCAATCTTTCAGTCTTGTCTGATATATTCTGCACTGTTCTTATGCAACTTTGGTGCTGGATGTGAGCATAGCAATATTTCTAATCATGCGATTCTGGTGCCCACATTCCCATTAGTAATGCAGCCTTCAATGAAATCGAAATACCGCCAATATCAAGATGATACAACAGCAACGTTCATGCCTTTTACAAATTTTAAAATTTTCGTGCGTTAAAAATGCTACATGTGTACGACCTACCAAAAAAAAAAATTAAACGGTTATCAAAATAACTTGAAGCTCTCTGTACTCGTGCACCATTGTCCAGGTCTATAGAGCTGCATGTCAAGTGTTGAAAACTATCAAAACTTCCTTTGCATGCGTTACCATAAGTTTGCATAAGTTACCAGAGAGTTGCTAGAACTACCTACCATCTTGCATGAACTGGAGATCCGAGTCGACAAGGTTCTGGTCCTTTTCGAAGAGTTCTCGACCGGTCAGCTTTCCTGATGCAATAAATGTCTTCTCCTTGTTCCTAATTTCCTCCATCTCTGCGTCAAATCTGCTCTTCCATGCAAGGAAGGACTCCACAGTGACCCTGGTACCTTCAAATTTAACCTGCAGCATGCAGTAGAATGAAAGTTTAATCGCTTGCAGGGCTGCCATAAGAACGAATTAAAGGCAGTAAATGCTACAAATGAGATGGACTGATTACTTCTGTTTAGGCAATTCAGAAAGCCTCAAACTCACCTAAAAGAAATTATAAAGCTCATAAACAGCCTAAGATTCCCTACTTGAGCAAATGGTGGCATTTGGAGGCTTCACCAGGACACATAAGGGCTTTTTCGCTTGTGAGCCACCTAGTAGAGCTAGCTCAAGGAAAGGGGGATTTCCCGCTCTCCACTTGACCACCTGCAACCTGTCACCATCTCAGTCTTCCCTCTCCTCTGAAAGTAGAGAGGTGATTTCCCTGTCCCCATTTGCCACCCGCAAACCGTGTCAGCTGGAAGCTTCATCAGGGCACATAAGGGCCTTTTCGCTACTGAGCCACCTAGTGCTAGTGCACTCCATCTAGCAACCGTGGCAGGTGGAGTCTTCACCCCCAGACAGGAGGACTTTTTCACTCATGAGGCATTTAGAGCTTTCACACTAAAATATTGTACACCTGGAAATGGTAACAGCCAGATAAACCAAAGCAAAACATTTCCATCATACAAAGAAAAAGGCTAGATCATATGTGAAAGTAGAAAAAAAAAATCCATTTCCTTTTGACAGCTTATCAGGAGCTGTCGAAAGGAAATAATGCACAATTCAGAGCTACAGGTCTGTCACAGCTCATGTTTTACACTCTTCTGCCATAGTTACGGTAGCCTCACTTCAGCCATAACCCTACTAGCATGCAGTGGTTGTAAATGAAAGGAAGGTGTTTCACGGCTTAAAATTTAAAATGGCACTGAAATGGAATCAGAACCACAAGCACAGCGGGTAGCTGTGCAAGACCTGAATATGCATGCTATAGTCAGATACAACTCAAGAACGAAGTAGTGAGTGCACCTCAAGACAGGCCCTGCAGCCAATGGTGTCACACGGTTGCCATGACACCGCGGTTAATCCCCTAGCACCTGCTGGAGTGACATCACAGGGAGTTGGCAGGTGCAAGGAGATTAACCGGGTTATCCACTAAGTCATGACAATCCGTAAATGTGCTCTTGAGTTGCATCCAAATATAGAATCCACAACAGGAAAGGCAAGGTTTGTATTACCCTCTCTGCCTCCTCATCCTTTTCCTTTTGTATCCTCTTGGCTTCAGCCTTGTTGAATTTGACGGTTTCTGTGTGCTGGTTCAGCCATTCAGTTGCAGCAGAGACTAATGTGAAGATCATGACCATACCTAGGTTTTCTTGAACCTGCAGAAAAAGAGAATGATTGTTAGGCACAGGTTACCTGAAGTGCTCCACACATCGAAAGGCTAACACAAATCCTGCTTGTACTGTACTCAGGAGATGGCCATCACATGAACTACATGTGATAGGGAAGCTATCAACCATGTATTTTTCGTTTGAAGCACACACAAAAATTGTTTTTTTTTTAATGCACTGGCATTACTACTTCCATGTTCGCAAAATCTGTCCGGTAGTGTCAAGTTGAGGCTGTGGAGAGAAGGGCGGGGGAGAGCAGAGAGGAGGAGGTGCAGCAGCCAATCAGCACGCGGAGACAGTGGGAGGACACACATGCTCTATAACGCATCAGGAGCGGCACCTGCTCCTTCAGTTCTTCACAATTTGAAGCAGCCAGACATATACTGAGCATTCTCCTCCTGTGTCTGAAGCCGTTGGACTTAGTCTAGTGAATGATGCCAGTTCGAACAGGCCCCGACAGGAAGGGGACCAGTGATGAATTCTGTCCCTTCAGTCAGCGATGCAGAAGCCTGCCAGCATGGTAAGCTGAGCTTTAGCAGCTTTGAAATGAGTGGCAGTGCCTTGCTGAGGATACTGCCATTCAGCGCAACAGGGATGCCGCAGCGGAGGCAAAGCTTCAGATGCAGCATCATTTAGCAGCTGAAGCAGAGTACAGGAAATGCAAACACCAGGCGGACACTAATGTTGCACATGAACCACTGCATGAATCGCATTGATGGTTTGCGATTTTTTTTTCTCGGGATGTTCCTTTAAAGGTTTGCAAAAGCTATTCATGATTTTGTTTAGACAATGTCACATGACTATGCCTTGTGCTTTCCAAACTTATTTTCGCCTAACCGCAAACTCTGGCACAAATTGTATATTGCAAAGCTTGCTTCTCTGTCCACAAAGACAGGTCGTACAACCATTTAATAAGTCGCCATAATCAACATATAAAACGCTAGGTCAACTCAAACTTACCTCCTCATTGCAACGATGACATTGTGCTTGTTAAAAAGAAGTTTACAATTACGAGCGCTTAAATGTAGCAGGGCTACATTTAAACACTCGTAACTGTAAACTTCTCTCGCCACCGCAAAATGTATCGCTGCTACAGTTAAACACTGGTAACTGGAAACTTCTTTTTAACAAGCACGGTATCATCGTTGCAATCTGGAGGTAAGTTACGAGTTGACCTAGCATTTTAGAGGTGGATCGTGGCGACTTCGCGGTGGCTTAGTGGTTAAGGCGCTCGGCTACTGAGCCAGAGTACCCGGGTTAGAACCCGACCGCGGCAGCTGCATTTCGATGGGGGTGAAACGCAAAAAGGTGCCCGTGTGCTTTGCGATGTCAGTGCAAGGTAGCGATCCCCAGGTGGTCAAAATTACTCCAGAGCCCTCCACTACAGTACCTCTCTCTCCTGTTTCATTCCCACTTTCCCTTCCCTCACCGCACGGTTGAGGTGTCCACCAAGTGAGACAGTTACCACTCCTTTCATTTTCTGACAACCAATGTAATCGTGTTTTTTTTATATATCCCAAAATAAGCTCACACGAATTGCTATCCAGTTCTTTATGTAACACAAGCAGCTGATACAGGTCAGCCCACTAACTATGCAACCCTGCTCTCCACATGAAGTTAACGAAAACATATCCACGCACTGTAACAGTGAGTCACAAATCTTTATAGATAAGGGCTACTAGACAAACAAATGCACAATACTTCAATAGAATACAGGGCTTGTTTTCCTCTCCGCACATTAGATGATTCATTTCAGCATTCTGCTAACAAAATGTGTCACCTTTTTTTGGACCAGATGCAAAATTCTGACTTGCTGTACCCAGTGTATTAACATAACTGCATTTCATGTAACCTGGCTGACTGCGATAGCAGCAGTGACTGTCTGCGGGCCTACCAAAAACAAGCGCTAGGCAAGCCGATCGCTGACCCCACAGATCACGTTTCCCTCAGACTTGTGAACTCTACCCTTTTCTGACACCTCTATTAATTCAACTTTGAAGGTAGAAAGCCGTAGTAAACAAAAGCAGGAGTCCTTGTATTCTACTGCCAGGTTCACGGTTTCAGGCGCACAATTATAAAACGCAGGACGACTCAGTGAAGAACAAAACTTTACATGACATGTTACCTGTTCTTTAAGAATTGCCATAAAGGCTTCGATGTCTTCTTCTGTCATGTTCTCGTATTCGGCTGCCTCAATCATGGGCCCTTCCTCCGGGTACCGAGGCACGTAAGTAAACTTCAACTTCACCGACACTAGAACAATAATAGTGAAAAACAAGATGAGAACATTCGTGACAGGTTCCCGTACGTGATGCGTGCGTCTCTTACTTTGCTCATCTTCGGGATCTTCACTAGCGTCGGCTTTGATGTCAATTGTGAAGGCATGGTAAGGGTCTGTTTCTAAGACTGCGGAGAAGAGTAAAACAGCGTGACAGATTGAGTAAATCAAACCAAGCACATCAGTCGACTGCATCATATGCCTGTCACGCACAAACGAGGCACCACGGAAGAAAAATGGCAAGCAAAACAGATGTATCTCAGAATGCTTACTTTCAAGTTCACTGGGATAGATGGATTCCAACGCTTCTATTTCATTTTTCTGCTCCTCTTGAAAGTCTGTCATCTTCCTACGCGCTGCTACTACAGCCGTAAACGTTACTTCTCAAACACGACACATGGAAGCCGCCATATTGACGAGACTGGAACGCTGGCAGCGCCATCGCACGATGTTCACTCTGATGCGCTTAAGATAAATTTTAGAAAGTTTAGAGGCATTGTTTACTACTTTAATGTTTTTTAAAGTGAAAGTTGTTTGTTTTGTATTATTTTATAATTCAGGTTTTAGCGACGACACCACGTAACAGCGACAGCGGAAGCGGAACCTGGGCGGAACGCTGGGAACGCTTGATGCTTGCTAATGGTAGATTGTGGAGATTTTGGGAAGCAAGCGTGATCTAGTATGGGGGTGTGTTGTGTTTTTGTTCGGGGCGTTGCAGTTTTATGAACTCCAACGCGTTCACGTGAATTCCCTCCACGGGCTGTGTGTTTTCAGAGATACGTTTCATTGACTGCACTTCAAAATCTTCTTCACCGGCACCTTCGTGGTCAGCACATGTTCGTTTCCTCAAGTGGTGGACTAAACTGATATTACATCCGACTGTACCATGTCCCGGCAAGCTGTGCGAAGCACGGACCCAAAGAAAGTGGTACGACCGGCTCTTCTTCGCTTTCTTCGTGCCTTTATATGTTGTTGTGCCTGCTAGCACTGGAGGAAGTGACGCTCTGAGCCCTGAGCGTCGCCTTTGATTAATCCGAAACTTGTTCTCTCGTTTTCCACCTTCAGAGCTCCGAGCTCTTCACACTCACCTATGGCTCTCTGGTGGCTCAAATGATGAAAGACTATGAGAGCGACGAGGAAGTTAACAAGCAGCTGGATCGTATGTGAGTAATAGCGGCAAGTGCATGTAAAGCTACGATATAAAGCAGCAGTGTTCGCTGTTTGCTTCCAGTTTTCAGCCATTGTGTTTTCAGAGAAAACGAGCATGGTATATCTTGTTTGTTCCTGGTGGCTGAATTAATCAGCGAAGTATTAGTTTTGTTTCGGTTGTACTCATTCTGCATGGCGGTTACAGTTACTTCTGTATAATTTTAAAAATGGAATCATATATTAGTGGTTTATGTACTGTTTCAGGGGCTACAACATAGGACTTAGGCTGATTGAAGATTTCCTGGCACGGACAAACGTGGGCAGATGTTTTGACTTTCGAGACACTGCTGACAAGGTTCAGGTGCGTGTCTGGTTGGGGCTCTGTCGTTAGTCTCAGCATTTGCTGTGTTCACAGTGACGATGAAAATCGGACACGTATTGTCATCTGTAGGGCACACAGGCAACACAGTAAATAAAAGCTAGGAGTTTTCCCCAATATCCAAATATCGATTTCAGACGCTTTCATCACGTGGAACATATCACCACCAACTTGAGGCTCTTGATCACTGCCTTTAAGGCAAGCAAAAGCAGCAGCCTGGGCACAACAGCGCATCATTTTCACTGGAAAGGGTTTTGTTTTTATGACTGTAATGATTGCAAGGCCGGGATATGAAAATTTACTTGGGCATTTTAAAATGCTACCAGTTTTTTGACACTGCACAAAACAGACTTAAGTGACATCACAAGATACACTACAACCTAAACAGACCTAAGTGACATCACAGAATTCACTACAACCTGGTCTTAGTCCCTTTTCTTTAACGCATTCACTGTTACTCTTATAAGTGAAAGTATGGATTTTGCAAAAATTTTAATCCGTATAGCGGCTTAGAAAAAAACGAAGCATTTTTATAATGCTCCTCTGAAACTGGAGATGTGTGTTTAGACTGTGACAAGTGTGCTGTCAGTTCCTGAGTCTTGGTGATGCTCTGCGCAGATGGCTTTCAAGATGTACCTGGGTATTAATCCATCCATCACAAACTGGAGCCCAGCGGGCGATGAGTTCTCGCTTATACTGGAAAGCAACCCACTCACTGAGTTTGTAGAGTTGCCGGAGAGCCATGCTAACCTGAAGTACAGCAACATCATTCCTGGGGTGATCCGAGGAGCACTTGAAATGGTGAGCTGCAGGTTGAAATGATGTTAAGAAATTCTTCATTACAATCAGTACAGCATTTTTCTTTTTGGTCGCCACGGCGGCTCAGAGGTTATGGTGCTTGGCTGCTGACCCGTAAGACGCGGGTTTGATCCTGGCCACGGCGATCGCATTTCAGTGGAGGCGAAATGCTAGAGGCCATTGTGCTGTGTGATGTCAGTGCACATTAAAAAAACCTCAGGTGGCCGAAATTATCCAGAGCCCTCCACATGGCATCCCTCACAACCCGAGTCTCTTTTGGATGTTAAATCCCCCCAAAAAACAGAAGCAGCATTTTTCTTTTTGCATGACCACAGTGTGAGTAAAGTAAAAAAAAAAAACATTGAAGGTGTGTTCAGGTGACATGACATGAGTTGGTGCCAGCTGTTGAGGGGCAGATGTGGGTCATGTATACGTAAGGCGATGGTCCATTCATGAGGGGTGCAATGGATCATGTTACCAATTAAATGGGTCACATGATATCGGTTGTGTAATGTGTCGCAAAAGGAAGCATTTATACCACTTTCACCACGCCACCTCAAACTACCTTAACCTATGTGGGGCATGAGATGTGTGCACTCACATGGCAGCGTATTTGTGGAAGTGTATTAAAAGAAGGTGCTCGGAAAGCAAGTTCTTAAAGGTAGCAGACTGGATTCCAAGGAAGGGGAAGCAGAGCAGGTAGCGGCAGAAAGTTAGTTGGGTGGACGAGATTAAGAAGTTTGTGGGGATAGGGTGGCCGCAATTGGAACAGGACAAGGTTAATTCGAGAGATACAGGAGTAGCCTTTGTCCTGCAGTGGGCATAGTCATGCTGGTGGTGATGATACAGTATTTGTGGTTGATGATAATTGGGAGTTTTATTCATTGACGACTTTGAAAGATTTTTAGTGCACAAGCACTTAAGCCTGCTCTCAGCGATTTCACCAATAATTGTCTGATGCCTGCTTCACCTTGAAGCAACTTAAGTGGCAAGTTGGCCACCTAGGTCACGTGACCTTGTCAGCCATCACAACCTGCCCTCTGGGTTGTGGGAAAACTGCCCACCATGGCAGGTTGCACTTCAGTTAATAACTGGTCACGAGAGGTCATTCGGGAAAAACAACCTGGGCCTCACAAGCCCACTAGTGGCAGCACGTGCCATCACAGGCACCACTGCACCACTGTGCCAGGAATATGAGGACTCTCAGTGGTCTATGAATGTAAAGTAGAGAATGACCAATTCCGAGTATATGGCCATAAACGCTATCACGGCATACCCTTATGGCAGAGCTTAAGTGTCCCCTGCAATTTTAGTGCACTAGCACTAAGGCCCCCACTTGTGTATAATAAGGGAACTAGACAGCTGCAACCCTGCTTATCGTCCGTACGTGAAAAAAATATGAGTTCAAAAAAACCACCCTGTTATCTCCGCCTTATCATCACTGCCAAGATATTTTCATGGTTCAGGGAAGAAGCTTCTGCGAGTCTTTGGCATGCCCCGCCAATGAGGGTGACAGTGATAGCTTGTGTGGCCCTCTTTCCTGTATGTTGTGTTCCATGGGAGACCGTGAAGAAAGTAGCATACCTTCAGCTTACTAAGCCATCCTTGTGCACTGGCCGTACACATTGATGCCAACTTTTGTTTCTCTGAAACATGTGTACTCATCTCATGGCTCTGGCATGTCACAGGCATGAGAAGCTTGGCATGTCTGTGGAAATTATACATGTGCACTGAATCACTATTACTGCCACTAGGCATTGAAATGTCCCCTGTCAGCTTTTTGCCTTACTTAGTAGCCCGGAAGTCAAGCAAAGCTTCTAGCAGTGTCCTGATCAGTTGCAGGCCACTGGACGATATGAATGCATTGTGGTATGAGTGCACGAGTTGTCTAGTGTATATGGTGCAAGAATAAAGGAACAAGAAGGAAGGAAAAGTGAGGGTGACATGGCATTCCTCGCTCTTTGCGACTGTTCAGGTCCAGACAGAGGTGGTAGCCTGTTTCGTCCACGACCAGCTGAAAGGCGACTCTACTTCCGAACTCCGAGTGAAGTTCGTCAGGCGCCTCGAAGACGCCATTCCTGCAGGGGAGGACTGAAGAGACTGGGGTAGTGCCATAGCTGCGTTGTTTTTATGATGGCACACCATCACCTTAAAAATAAAGATGTCATGCATTCCTTGAAAAACTGAAGTCTCCTTGTTACACATGCTCTGGCTGTCTAGGAACTTGCTTTGCATATTGCAAGACACTTTCGTACTATGTGTTATATTCCATTCTGATGAGCCACTTGCAAATTATTACTTCGTATCCTGGTCAACTGGCTTTTGGAAAGGACCAGCTGCTATGACTGTATTCTGCAGGATATATTATTATGTGGTATGAAAGATGGACAAGTACAAGGCATGGCTTGTCCAGTACTGACGTCCCATGTTGCGGTTGCTTTGTGGTTCCTTTTACTGTCTGTTGTGCCGTATAAAAAATTGAGGGGTGTTCAATTAAATTGATGTGGAGGAAATGCGAGAGCATTCTTCCCTACCTTCGCTTCGTATGTCTTATCCTTCTGCAACCTGGAGCATGAGCTGTACCACTACGACCTCTAGACCTGCTTGTAACTTCACTAAGCTACTATCATTGCTAGGACTGAATTGCTATCACCTGTCACTAAGCAGGCACCTGGAAACGGGGCAAGGAGGCGATCGCCACCCCAACTTCTCTCCTGCTCCCGAGGGGGCAGTGCCACCGCAGCTTCCAGCTGTTTACACTAGCACCAGATTGTGACAAAAGCCTCAATTCTAAGACATCGTTAACGTAAATCACAGTGGGGCTGATGTAGTTGGCTTCGTAGCCATTCATAAAACATTTCGTTAGAGTAACCTAAACCAATCACGTCCCAACAGATGCATTTGTGTGCCCCCAGTTCATGAACATGATTAGTAGAAGTGAAACAGACTATGCGCAAACTTGCAATGCAACCAATCAGTCCTAGTTTGTACATCATTATTAAACCTGCCCATTTCAAGTTTGTATGCATTAACTAATACACCTTTGAACAGTGAAAAATACAAAAAAAAGAAATATAAAATTTAATGTCTAAATAACGAATAAATAACAAAACAAACGATGTCTTGCCCCACCCAATCAAAGAAAAAGTTCAGGAGTCCATGCGCTGATGTGTCCTTACCAGTTGCTAACAACAATGCGTCGTTAGAGCTGGTGTTAGTGTTGAGGTGGTAGGTGAAGAGAGGGAACTCCCCATAAACGCCACCTGCCACACTTGGCTGGTGGAGGCTTCACACAAGTGCCCACGCTGGACAGTTTTCGCAGTCATGGGCCTTCTAAATGCTCTCGTATTAAAATGGATTGCTACCAACTTGCCCAGCCCACCACTTGATGTTCTGGAACTAATTTTGCTACATAGCTTGGACCTGACTGGTCAAAATAGCAGCAGTGAGGTGTAAACACCCTGTGTGCGTGCATGTGTGTTTGCACGTGCGTGCACAAAGGGTAGGCGGGCTGGTGGCCAGCTTGTACTTGGCGCAGTTTGAAGAAACAGTCGTAGTTGCACCCAGACGTTGTAGTTGGCATGTATTCAACTTTTATGCATTTGGGGAAATGGGGGGGAGTAACAAGCAGAGCGCCGTACCCCGCTCTCACGTGCGGACACACTCAAGAAAGAAAAGTTGTTTATTGGCATTATTCTGTTCGCCATAGCGTGACTTACCGCAAACCTGGTCACGTCCTAGAGTATGTGGTCATCATCTCCAGTATCTTCCTGTAGACGTGCTTCCAGGCTCTGGTGCTCCAGGCGAAGTCTATGTGCGTGAAGCCGTGCACGGGCACCTTGTAGCTGAGCACCACATTGGGCAGGCTCCTCTCGAGGTGCGCCACGTCTCTTGGCGTGACCAGGACGTCTCCGTCGCTCCAGTAGAGTGCCACTGGTGCTGTGACCTTGCTGAGGTCGTACTGAGGTGGCCGTTTCTGTGGTCGCGGATACATCGAGCGAAAAAGAAATGAGAAGAAACAAGACAGAGTACCTTCTGTCTTGTTTTTTCTACTCACAGCAAAGTACTGAGTAAGCAGTAGGGGTGCGCGAATATGTGAAATTTTCGAATATCGAATCGAATATTCTCCTGTTCGATTCTCTGAACAAATAAAATATTGCATGTTCAAAGTTATATTCGAAACGAATCGAATGCGATCATAAGTTTTCGAATAGTTTTGGGACAAGCACGAACTTCGAATAGGGAACACCTTAGTTTTCTTCGACGGCTGTTTCAAAAACAAGGCTCGTTCCGGCCGACGCCGCACGGCATGCTGTCGCGATCGGTCTCCGCGTTCAGTGCCATGACGCGGTTCGTGGCGGCGTTCATGTTGGACATGCATATGGCCTCCAAGGCTGGGCTACGCGGCACGGTTCAGCTAAGTTGAGCAAACTCTGGCTTCGGGCCCCGTATATCAGAGGTCATGGCTCCCAATGGTCGCGGTGGCTCAGTTGTGAACGCGCTCGGCTACTCTGCCGGATGACCCGGATTCAATCCAGGCCATGTTTCCGGAGAGCAAGACGCCCATGTACTGTGCGATGTCAGTACGTTAAAGATCCCCACGTGGTTGAAACTGTTCCGGAGCTCTCCACTACACGCCTCTTTTACTACCACCTAGACAAACTATTGAGCCTACTGAGGAGTGACAATTACTGCGGCCTTTCATTTCTTCGAAACCGGTTTTCATCTTTCAGACAAGCTCCGCCCACATTCAGGACCGCTGAACAGAATTTCTCCGTGACAAAAAGTAGACCGTTGTTAAAGCTTTTCTTGTTACCTAACCAGAAGCCAATCATATGAGACACGCTAAAAAATTTCAATGCCTCTGGCTTGTTTGGAACAGTCGAACATTAGTTGCGATTGGTTAGCATAGTAATACAAGACGCCGCGGTTCGGATCCCATTGTTACCAGCTGCTGTTTATTAAGTTAAAGTATATAATTTTCCTATGCACATGATGGATGGATGGATCTAAGGTAGGAGCGTCCCCTTTGAAACTGAGTGACGGCAGTTGCCACCATGCTCAGCTCTTTTTTTTCCTTTATTTTTGTTTAACTGTGTTGTAAGTTATGGTTAAAACTCGTCATTTTCTTTAAATACGTCTTCCTACACTTCTAACCTTTTGTCATCTCTTTGCTTCTGAGCCACAAATCTTCCAATCGCTTTTTGCTCATTTCCACCGCAGATTTATTTACATGACCATTGTTATCTCGAAACCATAGGGCCTCGGGAAGAGTGACTGTGCCTGCATCGACATCGGGATAGATACCATCACATTTTAGTATGAGGTGTTCTATTGTTTCTACAGATTTACCACACACAGCACATGTGTAATCTTCTTCGTTAAATTTCATTTTGTAGCTGCTCGTTCTAAGACACCCTGACCTAGCTTCAAAGAGGAGGGCACTGCCTCTTGAGTTATCATAAAACGCCTCCTTCCTGATCTGCCTTTTCCAGTATCGACATAGTTCTACACTATGCTTCTTTTCCGTTGAATTTATCCAATTTTTACCTTCCGAGTGTTTAACCTGTCGTTTAATGCTCTTTCTTTTTTCTTGTGTCGAGCACCCCCTCGTCACCTTTGTTCCCTGATTCGAGACACCTCACAGCCTTCCTTCTCCCGATGAGGGCCTCCTCGTTACAGCACATGTCTTGCCCATCGGACCAGAAACACGTTCGATGATGACGTAGGCCGGGAGAGGAGGTCGCTGCATTGAACTAGGAAACATGGAAGGGCTACAAATTTAAGCACTAACATGGGTCATGTTCTGCGTTTGTGCTCTTACACGTGCATGCTTTTGAACGTTTCCTGTGTTCCATGTCGCCTTCTAGCTCTTCAGTAACCCTCTTGAGTCCAACGGTTCAGCGCCAATCTTTGCCATTTGTCTTTTGCGACGTGCGGGTAAGCCGGCACATTTAGTTGTGCACTGCTGACTGCGATGTCCCATAAACTTTCATGTTTTTCCTTCGTCCCCAGTCAAACTTTTGAAAGCGGTCGTCTCTTATGAGCTGCAATAGATGGAGAGAAGAATTAGAATCTTGGCTGAGTATTTTAATAATATGAAAGTTAGCAAGTTAACCGAAAGGCTTGATCATGTAGTTTTAATTTTTTCCTTCTGTGTTGCGACTATTACGAATAGCATGCACCTCTCAGTAGTACGTATTCATTTTTCGACATTTGTTAGCAATATACATGTATATATTTATGTTTTCATGCAACTTTTTCGATTCAATTTGCTTCTTTTTTTTCCCGCAATATAGCAGGCAAATCTGTTGCACAGCCAAGGAACACCACGGAAACTTACCTCTGCATAATGGTACATGTTCCGCACGGAGGATCCAGAAGGGCTATTGGCCATATACAACGGAAATCTCGTCTGCAAAAAATGAACGCAATCAGCGCTATAGTATAGTCATAAACAAAACAAACTCCATGGGCACATTTCTAGAACTATGTCGACTTACTGACGTCTTTCAGTTTATCGCGCTGACCTGCCACCAGAGGTCGTTGAGAAAACGGTACAGGGTGATATGGGATGAGCGCCTTTCGAGAGCAGAGAGGCTAGCAGTAAGATAGCATTTGAGGAACGATTGAGAAAGATGGAGAAAAAGCAGTGGGCTAGGAAAGTTTTCAGATACCTGTATATAAAGAATGTTGACACGAAATGGAGAAAACGAACTAGAAAACTGACAAGCAAATATCTGGACAGCAGTAAGGGGGCAAATCAGCAATTATCGGTTAAGAAAAAGGTTAAGGAAACAGAGAGAGCTCTGTGGAAAACAGGGATGCTGACGAAATCGGCACTGGGAACATACCGGACGTTTAAACAGGAAATTGTCAAAGAAAATATCTATGATAATTGTAGGGGAAGCTCTTTGTTGTTTGAGGCCAGGACTGGAGTTTTGTGGACTAAGACGTATAGAGTCAGGTACCATGAGATAGACACTTTGTGCATTGCTTGCGGAGAGGAGGAGGAAATGGCTGAACACTTGATACTTTTCTGTAAAGGGCTTCACCCTACAGTGGAAAGCAGCGGGGCTGACTTACCCAAGGCATTGGGGTTTAGGGATAGTGAAGGGAAAGTGGATTTTAAGAGGTTAGAAGTAACCAAGCGAAGGTTATCTGATTAGTGGCTAAAAGCAAGACAGGAGTAAAATTTCACAAGACATGGCTAGGTGGCTTGAGCCACTGTCCGATTTAAAGGGTTCAGCCGTATCCATCCATCCATCCAGAATCTTGACTGCAGGTACTCGAATTTTAATGAAATCTTTTTTTTTTATGAAGAACCCCGTTAAAGAAAATAAATGTTTGAGAGAGCTAGGCATGAATGTCAAAGTCATCCGCGTGGCGCTTTTTCGGGTGCTGATTTTAATTATAAGAGTGCCTATGCAAGAAATTATTCGTTGAAGAGGGACCATTACCTGGCGGAAAGAAGAAAAGAGAGAGGTTCGGAAGTGTGGCACCGTTCCTTCTTTAGACATAATACGAGGTCGCAGTATTGGACCCCGGGTGTGGCGGCTGCATTTCGCAGGAAGCGAAACAGTAAAGATGCTCATGTAGTGCGATCTCAGTGGACATGCATTAGAGAACCCCATGTGGTCGAAATAGATCCAGAGCCCTGAAACACGGAGACTCCCCCTTGCTTAATCATGAACTTATCACGCGCGCAACCTGTGCATATTTATTGTTGTGTAAATAGTTTATTTTGTATATATTACCTCACCCCCCTATCCTTTCTTCCCGTCCCCTCACCTCTTTCATTTCATTTCTCCATTCTGCCTGCTATCTTTTATTTCCGCTGCCCCAGCTCAGGTGCTTCAGTGTCGATGGCAGATGCCGGGGCTAGCAAAATTCTTTTCCTTCCTTTCTATTATTATTTTAATAAACCACTTACTACTACTACTACTACTACTACCACTCTCTGTCCCTCCTTTCAACCCCTCCACCCCTTCCCTAATGGTGGGATTCGGCTGCCCACCCTGATCGGGGGAGACAGCTACTGTGCCTATTCTTTCCTCATTAATATTATTATGAATTTTATTTTCCTGAGCAGTGCGTATAGCGGTACTTGTCTCCCTCACGAAGGGTTCTGATCCGACTAAACAAAATTGTTTTAAAAATGGGTCTGTGCATAAAGAAGGTATTATGTATATGTTTTATTGCGGATATATGTTCTTTTCTAGGATATATAGAAAGCCAACGTAATCTTCTACAGTCTCGTAAGGGAACAGCAGTTTATAATTTGTGGCGAGGCACTGGAAGTGGTGAGGGAATACGTCTAGTTAGGGCAGGTAGTGACGACAGATCCGGATCATGAGAGGGAAATAACTAGAAGAATAAAGATGATGTGGAGAGAATTTGGCAGGTTCTCTCAGATCATGTATAGCAGGTTATCAATATCCCTCAAGACAATAGGGTACAACAACTGTATCTTACCGGCACTCACCTACGGGGCAGAAACGTGGAGGCTAACGAAAAGAGTTCAGCTTAAGTTAAGGACTACAACGCAGCGAGCTTTGGAATGAAAAACGATAGGCATAGTATTAAGAGACCGGAAGCGGGCGGAGTGGGTGAGGGAACAAACGTGTGTTAATGACATCCTTGTTGGAATCAAGAGGAAGAAATTGGCTTTGGGATTGCATGTGATGCGAAGGCAAGATAGCCGCTAGTCCTTAAGGGTAACGGAGTGAATTCCAAGAGAAGGCAAGGGTAGCAGGGGGCGGCAGAAGGTTAGGTGGGTGGATGAGATTAAGTTTGCGGGGATACGGTGTCCGCAGCTGATATAGGATGGGATTAATTTCTGAGACATGGGAGAGGCCTTTACCCTGCAGTGGGCGTAATCAGGCTGCTACTGATACTGATGTCCTTTTTCAGGGCTGTAAAGGTTTCAGTTTTTGACTCCGTTCAGACAGCCATTTATATATTTATTTATTGATGCGGTGTTCCTTATAGAGTCACTTGAGTACGGCCATATAGGGTGGACACAGGCAGCTGCCGCGATCGCTCAGTGGTTATGTGCATGATAACTGGTGATATGGTGAGTACAGCTGATGAATGGAGCCATAATTTGACTATTTCTCAAAAAAAAAAGATAGAGAGAGATGCACTTCTGCAAGCGTGACATGTGCGGCAAGCCGTGTCCGGCCTATGGTTTAGTTGCTTTCACGGATAGAGAGGTTGAACGATTTGTGAGCGACTCACCATGTTCATTTCTATGGGGAATCCCCCATTGAATAGCTTGAATGCAGACTTGCAAACAGGGCCTTGCTTGACGCTTCCGCAAGCCTTTTTTCGTATTTTTTTTAGAACTGGGCTGTTCTTTGCTAGGAAAGCCCCGCGGAATGCACTTTGGGCAAGGTCCTGCAGTGGAAACAACCAGCGCCTCATTTTAGGCTCCCGAGGAAGGTCCGGATTCTGTCTCGCTTCTTGCTCATTTGCGAAGTTTCAGCAGTACGCAGACTTTTAACTTCTGGATTAATAAGTCTCTTTCACTTTCACTCGCAGTAGGGTTTCAATGGGTACAGGGTATTTTCCCTAGCATTCGTCGTCGAAGCCGCATAGTAAGGTAGTTTTATTGTAGAACGAAATTAAAAGATTTTTGCATTGCAAAATGATTTGCCTGAACTGGAAGATACTTTTTTTCTTTTAATTACATTCTATTTTTATTCTTCGTGCCTCTGACCATTGGCTTAGGTAGAGCTGCACCGCATGCTTATCGCTCAGGTCAGCCTTTCGGTACGCCGGGTGACGAGAGTGGAGTGACATCACGGTGAGAAAAAGTGACGAACGATTTAGTGTGGTTAGGTCAGATGCGAATTAGGTCGCTAGCACTTCGGTTAAGTGGTACGTCACTACAACCGCCATCGCGGGGCAGTGTATGGGAAGTGCAGACAGGCTAGTTTACTCGACCATACATTTCCTGACGGTGACCACGGAGTCCTTTTCGATACAGAATTCACAAGTTTGAATTGAATGGCGGGAAAGCATTGCATTTAAATCCAATTTTCTGAACAATAAATGAGTGTTTCGTTGCCAAACAAGCATAACCAGAAAGAATCGATTTTCACTTAAAACAAAAATTCAACGGAGTGTTCCTGAGTATCCCGTTAACGTATTCAGAAATTATGGAATTAGCTTAATTTTACAATGTTTTATATCTACCAACCGATTTTTATTTCCTCAGAAATCTACTTGTTCTTCTTCCTGCATTTCTACAATCCAGGGAAAGCTAAAGCTAACTGCTGAAAATACCCTTTCATTTGATGTTTGCACGGTGCGGTAATTGCGTTGGTGATGTCAAAACTGGCTAGTGTCATTGACCGCCGTGTCGCCACGACCGTAGTGAGCGCCTTTGGCGTGGAAACGTCTACATCAGGTCACCTCAAAGGCGATTAAAAAACGCCGCTTTTTAAGCAGTCAGTGCAGAAGGGAACGGAAGCTGGCTGTTCAAGTGAAGTCATGTGTTCGGGTTGCGCTGAAATATACTCACGGCCAGCATTTTCGACACCGGAATGAGGAGCTTGATATCCGATGTCATGTGACCCAAATAGGCGACTGGTGCCATGGCATTGAAGAGACGAACCTTGAAATAGTAGTAAAAAAAGGGGGATTGAGAGTAAAAGCGGGATTATAATTCGGTCATAGTCGCGTCAGATTTACGTATAAAGCCTATATTTTTCTTCAACTGAGATATTGAGCTTCGGACTGTCAAAGTCATTCGCATCACATTCACCGCTCTGTTCTCAATGAAGTTTGCAATGTATAGCTTGCAATCCACCACAGTATGCGCTGCAAGGTGACTGAGGTCCTCCTTTCACATTTAACAGGTGGTGAAGTGGCATGTTGCCACCCCTTATCCTTACTGAGTGGACAAAATTTTAATCTTTAATTGTAGATTGTTTTCTTTTTTATTGGCTGAGATAATAGTGAGTACCAACGTAGCTCACTACCAACGTTTCACCAACATTTAAGTTGTCAAACGAAAATCGGGTCGTTGCGTATCGGCTGTTGTTGCTTACCTTCCTGTTGTACCGAGGTTGTTCCGCAAGCAGGGCGAACATGATCAGGGTTCCTTGAGACCACCCGACGTACTCCAACGCTCGCCGGTTCGTCTCGCGCAGTATAAAGTCTATTTGGGCTGGCAGATCGTACTTGGCCATTTCGTCAAAGCTGCGCAAAAATCGGAGGGTGGGTTATTGGGTGACCCGCCGCGGTGGCTCAGTGGTTAGGGCGCCCGGCTACTGATCCGGAGTTCCCGGGTTCGAACCTGACCGCGGCGGCTGCGTTTTTATGGAGGCGAAACGCTAAGGCGCCCGTGTGCTGTGCGATGTCAGTGCACGTTAAAGATCCCCAGGTGGTCGAAATTATTCCGGAGCCCTCCACTATGGCACCTCTCTCTTCCTTTCTCCTTTCACCCCCTGCTTTATCCCTTCCCTTACGGCGCGGTTCAGGTGTCCAACGATATATGAGACAGATACTGCGCCATTTCCTTTCCACAAAATCCAATTATTATTAATTATTGGGTGGTGGCGAAAAAGAAGACAGTACAATAACGGTGGCTATAGCTGTAAACGAAAGCGTTGTTACGGAAAGCAGAGCTGCTCTCCGTAAGAAAGGACAGCTCCGAGTCTCCTGTCTGTTCTGTACCGAAGGATCACGAGGCAAGAGTTTCGATACTTTGCCCCGATGGCCGCATTTCGACGGAAGAGAAGCACAGAAACTATACATGAAAGTTTAAAAGAACACCAGGGTGTTGCAGTTAACCCAGGACAACGACTGGTATGTCTCACCTATTTCATGGTTGATTTTTTTTTCGGAAGGGGGAGGGGGGATTGGTTTTGGGGTAAGGAAATGACGCAGTTTCTATCTCAAATCTCGGCGGACACCTGAACCGCGCCGGTTTTTTTTTTCGGGAGGGGTTGGGGGTAATTGGTTTCTGGGGTAAGGAAATGACGCAGTATCTATCTCAAATCTCTGCGGACACCTGAACCGCGCCGGAAGGGGAGGGACAAAGGAGGGAGTGAAAGAAGAAAGGAAGGAAGAGGTGCCGTAGTGGAGGGCTCCCGAATAATTTCGACCACCTGGGGATCTTTAGCGTGCACTGACATCGCACAGCACACGGGCGCCTTTGCGTTTCGCCTCCATCGAAACGCGGCCGCCGCGGAGGGGGGGGGGGGAAGGGGGGGGGGGGGGGGGGCAAGACATGCATTCTGTATTTGAAAGGGGCTTCTATACACTTACAAAATCAGCACAGTGATTTCCCAACACCCTCTCAATGCTAAGGCCTCTCCACCGGCCGCGTGACGTCACGCCAAGGGACCGTGCAGGCCCCGCGCTCCGCGATTTCAGCGCGCCGCGCCCGTCTGCACTATTCGGGTACTGCCGTACGTAGCTGCCTTATAAGTGATTCCTTCATTTTCATTTTTGTCGTTGCTGCAGAAAAGAAATTCGCTAGTTTGTGCGCGCCTTAGGCTATCATTTTATCTGCTTTATATATTTTTTTTATTGCAGAACACCTTATTGTCAAGAAAGTTCGAGCTGCTAATACAGTTTTTTATAATAAACAATTTAGCATACGGCCGCCAATTTCGCATTATTGGTCATTATAATAAAAAATTGATTAGTTAATTTCAATTAATCATCTAATTATTAGGTTCTATCACGTACATGATGTCTGCCGTGCGGTAAAATCCATCCGCACAGACCGCACATGCGTATATCTAGTTGTTAAAGTAGAAGTTCGTGAACATTGAAAAAAAAAACACCGTCTACTGCGCATTGTGTTAGTTTTATTCTGTATTGTGTTTTGCTTAAAGCTTTCACACACAGCAATAATGACACTCACAATAATGTTGCGCTGTTGAGTATTTGTACAGCTAATCTGACCCTTACAATAAAAAACGACGAGACACCAGCAATGAAGTGTGCGCAAAGCATTTTTATTGCTTGGGAATAAAACTTACTTCTTCTTAAGCGTTGCTGCTTTCCGGGCTGCGGCCTTCTGCTGCGCATTGTCTTGTATGGCATCATTTCTTAGTTTGCAAAAGTTGTTTAGAACAACGTTGGTTGCAACGCGTACTACCAAGCGCAGGAGAGTTTGTGCAGTGTGGCCATTTTCACATGTCTCAATGTCGTGTTCGTCCAGGAGGGAAATCGTCTGTGAAATCACGACACCACGTTGATTTCTACAGGAGAGAAAATCTTCCGCGGTTGCTCCAAAAGACAACTTCTCTGCAACTAGTTTAGTCATCAGTACCATGTGAACTGTGCATGGCTGGGGAAACTTCAGCCCTCCTCTCGACAGGTTAGCTATCATGGCAGTATTTTCCGCTTCGATCTCTCGATTTTCAATCACCAATGTGCTGAAGCAAGCAGAACATGAAAGCTTCTTTAAAGCAGCATGAGCAGCGTATCCTGCAATGTAGACAATAGCATCCATGTCAGAGTGGGCGTGTGTAATATCGTCGTCGCTGACAGCCACAGAAAAGTTGCATGGGACAAGATCCTCACTTACGTCTTCAAACTCTGTTTCCTCGCGTGGAAATGTCAAAAGTTTTTGAAGACGAAGCTTCTTCTCACATTCGTAGAGCTGACGCACGGAAATGTGGTACTGTGATCCTGCCAGCTGGCGGTAACGGCCGAACCGGTCTTCTAGCGCATCCGTCTGAAATTTGCCCAGCAGTACGTACTTGAAGTGAAGTTCTTCTAAGCAGTAGCGCGAGAGTTCTACCAGAGAATAGCATGTCAGTCGCAAAGCACTGTGAGTCTCTTTCGTCAGCGAGCCACTGGTGATGTTTATTCTTGCCCAAGCGTCCAACCAGTCCACAACGCCGCTCAGGAAAGCTAACTGTGTGTCATCAACAGACCTTACAGGGTCTTGCATGCTGTCCCTTAGCCTCTGGCCTTTGCAAGGGGTCTTAACATTGACTATTTGCCACCATGTGAGGATAACGTCAATGAAAAGAGCAGTCGACTCAGCTTGAGGAATCTTGAACGCGGAACCATGTGTCCTGAGGGCATTTGAAACAAACTGATTAATGACGTCGAGAGCGAGCTTTACATTTTGCCGCTCCATTGAGGTTGGATTCACGGCTTTTGCGTTCAGTCTGTAAGCAGCCTTCACAAGCGACGTCTTCTCTGAAGAATAAAGCTGCCGCACAGCTGCGAAAGAAGCAGCTTTCATACGAGGAGGCCCTTCGGGCATTGCTCCACTCAAGTCCATTTCAGGGAAATAGAGGCATGTTCCAGGGTTTTTCTGGTTAATCCAATTGTTCCTAATGCACTTCAAGAGATGCACAGGATCGACCACGTAGAAAAGAGGGCGAGCGTTATCGGCTGGATGGGGATAGACAATGCTCACCTGAGGACTTGTAGCAAATAACGACATCATCTTGCGGTTCAGAGCATTGTTGTCCGTTATCACAGCGATAATTTTGAGCCCCATTTTCTCAACATTAATGATTATGTTCTTAGCATGCTCGTGCAAAATTTCTGCGCTCAGTTTGCTCACAGGTAATATGTGAATGACGTCCTTGTTTGCAGAAAGGAGTGATTGTACCATGAACACATGGGCTGTTGTTGCTGGTTCCGTTGAATGAACCGACGATCCTACTATTGTGCCCCCTTTGTAGTCGAAGTATGGTTTTATGTGGATCTCATCGATCATCAGGGTCACTGTCTTCTCGTGGTCTTTCATTGATTTGACTCGTTCTCGGATGTAGGAGAGACAGTGCGGTTGATTTTGCTCCACAAGAGGGTCAGCTTTGTAATTTGAGCAAACACGGCGCAGTGTGGAAGGATGGGGCAGAATGATTCTTGATGCAGCTCTTGTGAAGTGATATGCGTGAGGAGAAATTGAATTCAAAATACTGGCGAATACCAGCAGCTCTGCGCTATACACATGCTGTTTCGCGAGGAGAAGCTCTATCTGCTCAACCAGAAATTTCAGCAAAGAAGACTGTTCTTTCGTCGTATCACTGTCCTCAATGAGGTCTGCAAGCAGTGAACCGACAAACTGCAATACTTTAGTATGTTTCGACTCTTTCGTCACCTCAGGTATATTATGCAAGCCTATCTCGAGTTCTTCTAGCAGCAAGGACAGGCTGGAGGTGTCGCATACTTGAGCTGGCAGAATCCTGCCTGAAGGAAGCGACAGAAGCTTCACTCCATTCAAGAAAACAGAAAGTGACAGATCAGGGAGAACTACCAAGGCGCATTTCACATTAGGTGAAGGATCAT
This sequence comes from Amblyomma americanum, assembly GCA_030143305.2. NCBI lineage: Eukaryota > Metazoa > Arthropoda > Arachnida > Ixodida > Ixodidae > Amblyomma > Amblyomma americanum. The sequence goes on along the minus strand of JARKHS020034256.1, from coordinate 106,819 downwards.
TCTCGATGAGAAGGAACCTAACGCACTGCTCATCGACAGAAACGGTCCAGAATTTCGTGTTGCAGATTCCAGGCAACTTAGATTTGAACTCCTCGTAAGATGAAACTTTGTTTCTTTTCTGTTCAAGCTCATTAGACTGAAGTGACTTCCTCATAGCCTCCTGCAAAGCAGCGTTTTCCCTTCTTGCTTTTTTCGTCTCTGGCGATTCACTCCGTCCAGGCGTTGAGGACAAGTATTTTGGGCAGTTTGGAAAAACAGAAGGCGCAGCATCAATCTTCAACTGTAGCCTGTCACGCTTCACCTCTATTATTTTCCCTGTCAGTTCATCTTGGTGTGACAACGTCGTAATGAAGTCGCCTGCGTGGAAGTGCAGTTCACACACCTGCACGAGAAAATGAAGCAAGGCCATTCGCCATGACTCTCCATTGCCTAAAACACTAAGTAAAAAGAGTCTGAATAGTGAACAGCTTTTACATATTTACACAGCTTTTACACAAGCCTTATGCACATCCACAGAACTAAATGCTTCCTGGACAATTCATACATAAGTGTAAGAAGTGATATCATTGCCTACAAAGACAGCATGCCTTTCCGGGAGCGACAGCTCACAACTAAGATAATTACCAGCGCCTATTAAGCAATATTTCAGAGTCTTACCCTCGAATGCTCTGTAGGTGTGAAATCCTTCCGTGGAATGGCTCGCAACCAGGCTTTTCTTCGTACTTCGTCTCTTGGGAAGCAATAAACACGTACTTTGGGACCATTCTGGTAGTTCCCGCGGCACCCGGGAACACAGCACCGGCCCATGTTTCACGAAGTTGCACTCGCTACACGGCAGGCAATCAGTTTCCCATTCGTGCGCTAGCACAGGTACGCACGCCACACAAGAAACGGCCACACGAAACAGACACAGCCGTGCGAGGAGCGAACGGAAATGCACCCAACGCCAGGCTGAAAGACTCAAGCAGCAGCTAGACGCTCACTGCAAGACTGCGTTCGTGTCTGTGCTTGCCCGGGCAAGCGCGAGCACATCGAGGGAGACAACCGAGCGGAGCGGAGCCGCGCTTGGTGAGCAGCCTGACCGGACACTTGGCGTGACGTAGCGCGTGTGGAAAGGAGGGCCTGGAGAGGCCTGAAGAAAGTATTTAGAGGGTGTTGGATTTCCACACAGGACTGGTACTAGCGACGCAAGCGTTGTGAGTCTGCCTCACTGGAGGACAGGTCGGCAATGGCGGGGCGCGCTTTCAAGGCAATGGTGCAAAACGCTCGTAAGAGCAAAATTTGAAACGCCTTTTCTTTGCGTGATAACGGTGATAAGCGGCGGAGGGTGGTGATTTAGGATATGTACTTCATTTGGAAATAGTGCGTTCTTTACGCCGCAGAGGTGGATACATAGAGGGGGAGGAGGTGATTCTATATTGTCGATTTGCGGTATCCTCACGTATCCAGATCCGCATCGAAATGCAAAAGACTCTCGTTCCGATTTCTGCTCGATGAGATAGCCGCCTCACATGTATCCAGATCCGCAGCAAGATGCAAAAGACTCTCGTTCCGATCTATGCTGGTTATAAGTCATTCTGGAAGTTATGCTTTTCTTGGCGTATAAATTACACCAGCTTTTTTGTTCACTGAAAAAAAAAAACGTGCTGCTGTGCCACTTTTTATATGTGACATGTCTCCATGCAGCGGTCTTCTGACACCCTAACTGACCTCTGTGAGAGGTGACGAGGCGTTCATTTGTTCACATCATTGTTCCTTTCACGGCCGCAGTGATCTCTCCCAGCGTGCTCCCTGTAACAGACTATTGCCTGGCTAAATCACCTCTTTTTTCTCTCTCTCTCTCTTTGGTGTTCTGAACGAGGTCGGGTATAAATATCGAACTATGTCCAGCTGTCTTCGGCAGACATGTATAGTGCTACAGAGCAGGCCTTGGGTTACCTGAAGTTCCAAAACTTGGTCATCCACTTCTTCAGGCGCCGGTGTCGCGAGTACTGTGTACCTCTGACGTTGCCTGACCAGACGTCGAAGCCGTGGTCTGCTAGAATGAAACCTGCGGGTATACATGTGATACTTAACCCAGTGACCACAGTGCAGTATGTGCAAATTTTGTGCAACAGCAACTACATTATGTGAAAGCAATCACGCGTGGCAGTCTGCTCATTGACTACTCATCACCGTTTCGTTGCTCGTTTCCGGTATTCTCGCTGTAAACGCCTTTGTGACATCCATGTATACGTAAAATTTGCGGAATAAATGAAATGGGAAAGCTAATTACATTTCTGCTTTCATGCCACACTAGTGTCACTTTATCATCATGCGTGGTAAATGACCACCTACATTTAGTAAGTCGTTTAACAACACCTTTCTAACTATGCGAAAGTTATGTACAAATGATTTCTCGCTGCTAACACACAAGGAACACACAGCATAGCACTCATGGAACTCGAAGCGCCAAAACTTTTCGTAATGACTGGGGAAAAAATTGTCTAGAATAACCAGACACTCCGTAGGAGCAGAAATTTCACACGGGCTGCTTGGTTCATTTGTGGTAATCTATACACGCCTATAATTATCAATGAGGGCAGCGTGGTCGGAAGGAGCGCACGCAAGAAACACGGGAACAATGACAGTAATTTCTCGCGGTTCTTGCGATTTTAAATTTTAATCACTGTTTCCACGAGACCATCTCTTGTACCAAAACAGGGTAGAATGTTACCGGTACCCTGTACGGGCTCAGAGCCACTGTTGCGCGTGCGCGGGTGCCTCCGAGTTCTATGAGCCGGCCATTTTGGGCCTAAAGGCCGGTACCATGTTCCACGTATGAGAACTGAAACACCAGTCATCTGAACGTCTCGTAGAGCGTGAATTCCAACATTCTAATTCGTGGTAAGTTCTGGGCGCATTTTATTATAATGGTATGCAGCTGTAAGCTTGCAAGCAATTATTGACGCCCGCCCTCTAATTCTGGATAAGCCTTGCATATAGCTTGAAATGCTGCATTCACAGAATTAATTCGGCTGATCTCTGGAACGAGTCGTCATCATCATCATCATCATCATCAGCCTTACTGCACCCACTGCAGGGCAAAGGCCTCTCCCATGTCTCTCCAATTAACCCTGTCCTTTGTCAGCTGCATCCACCCTTTGCCTGCAAACTTCTTAACCTCATCCGCCCACCTGACCTGAAAGTTCATAGATTTTCAGCAAGTGATGGATTTCTAATTACGTTGATATATTGTTATCCGAAAATCTTTATATCCCCGAGTTAACCTTTTAACCAGATTGCGTGTTCCGGTAGATTTCCGTATTATGAGGACTGTTAAGATCGATATTTCGTTTAAAAGTCAACCGGCTATCTATGGAGCGAAATGCAGTGTAAATGGGCTGCACCTAGCTGCAGCCACCTCACCAAGGCTCTGGTGCGGCAAGTTCACCACGAATTCCGCGCTGCTGCATTCGAGGCCCGTCATGAGGAAGGCGACCGGCTTCCGCCGTCTGCGCCTTCTGCGCCTCTCTCCTCGTCCACCCGGTATCCTTTGTATCGTGATGACGTACGAGTCTTCGGTCGTGACGGTGTACTCTTGCACGGGGTAGCCATTGCTGCTTATCAGCTGAGACTGAAATTTTTACAGTGACATCTGCGTGAAGCATTTTCTCGGCGAATTATATCGTAACTGAAAAGTATCCTGCCCTGTTTAAAGAGAACGCTGTGTAGTTGATCCTGAACCTCGAGTAACAGTTGGGCCACTGTGTGGGCTTTCTGGAATGTGGCATCCTTTATCATGCGGTCTAAGTGCGCCTCAACGGAGGGACTTAGATATCGGTCGCTGTTTCAGAGCTACCTATGCATTTTCGGACTTGTACTGTTATATGTGTACTCTAAGCAGGCAACTTTCAGTTTTGAAGTAATTAGTAATTTTGCTACGAAGCGGTGAATTTTGGTACGGGACAGAGGAGTGCGGTGCGCAAATTTTCGTAGCGGGCATGTCAAACGTCCTGACGTTGACAGTCGGACATGAACTTCGCTTTGTAATTTTTTTTAGGGGGGGGGGAAATGGGGGGAGGGGGGTCACTGATTTCTGTGCTGCCCAAGTTGTATTGGGAATGTTCGCAGTACTATGGCCGTTATTTTCAGTTTGTGTAGCTTTTAATATTTGTACCCGGCTTCTTTTTAAGATTGGCGTTTTGCGCTTCTCTCCTCCATGACGCCGTGCAGTAAAGCCAATAGCATCATGCAGTGAAACCAAACGGCATAATGAGGCAGCAAAAATTATTTTGTAGCTCAATGTGCTAGCAAGTTAGAACATTTTAAGTTTCAGATGCTTTATGAAATAAAATAAATACGATAATATGACTTTACATTTTTAAAACAGTCTCTTCTCATTTTTATAAGCTTAGGGTTAAAAACGTTTAATATAATATTCATCAACATTTGCATCAGACAAATAACATTTTACATTACCGCCTAATAGTTCAATTTTAAATGCGCACTATAAAATAATGCATTCATTCAAGTTCAGTTTGATGTACTGCATGATAATGTGACTACCACATTGTTTTCAGACAAAAATAATAAAAGTAAACCACTTAAAGACTGCCATTTTTCTCATGGTAAGGAAAGACGGTGGGGTTGCTTTGGAGCTATTGTTTTCCACCCTTTCACACTTGGACACGACCAAAAGTTAGTTTTTTTTGCATTTGATTTTGTCTTTCATCAGCAGATCGCTACCATTGAAACCGCCCGTGTGTCTAACCGTTAATTCATAGTCTACCTGAAAATAGAACAATATTTTAAAGGCACAATTTAACACAATTCAGCGATTTTTGAGAAAGCTTTGCCTGGCCTCTTGTGTGGTAGATAGATACTAAACGTGCAGTCCACAGTGGACCGGCTTTCTTGCACTAGTTTTTTAAGAACATGATAGGCCGCTATCCTATTTACATGCCTTTCCTTCCTTTTGTCGCTCTTTCTCCGTAAGTCACAAACAGATAAAAAACTCAAACACAACAAAAATTTTCTATTAGTGTATTATTCAAATCATTCGGTGCTGTGCCCCAAGCAACAAAGAAATTAATTTGCAGTAAAGATGACCAAATATAAAATTGATAAAGTCTGGCATGATTACTGTCAGAAATGTGTGTGCGCGCGCGTGCGTGCGTGCGTGCGTGCGTGTGTGTGTGTGTGTGTGTGCGCGTGTGCGTGCGTGCGTGCGTGCGTGCGCAGTAAAAGGCTGAATCTGAGGTCAGCTCTCATATATCAACATACTCACGACATTTTTGTCGGTGCTATCCTCGATCCTGCGCAAGGCGCCGCTTGCCATCGAAACGGCAATGAAACATAGCGAAAGTAGAAAAACAGAACCTGCCTTCTGCATATCTGAAAGCAAGAGAAAGGAATATGCAGATCTGCGGTCGACAGGTTCTTGTCCCTTTCGCGCATTCTGTTATTTATGGTGCAAGACGTGCATAAACAGGGTTGTTTATTGGTGGTTCTTCGACGCGATCGAGGTCGAGATTGTGCCATTACACTCTCAAACGAATTTACTTCTGCTCAACGCAGCTTTTGTTCACGCAAAACGACATACGATGTTGATAATGGCGTAAAGAAGTTGTTGCCGTAATTATTGGTAGAACAAAATGAACCATGTAAATAATTTATGGGCTAACATGACAGTCGCTTGAGTAGACAAAGGAAGGAACAAGAGGGGCTCGCTATGACATACATGACGGCAGCCAACAGTCACCGAATAATAATAATAATAATAATAATAATAATAATAATAATAATAATAATAATAATAATAATAATAATAATAATAATAATAATAATAATAATAATAATAATTGGTTTTTGGGGAAAGGAAATGGCGCAGTATCTGTCTCATATATCGTTGGACACCTGAACCGCGCCGTATGGGAAGGAATAAGGGAGGGAGTGAAAGAAGAAAGGAAGAAATAGGTGCCGTAGTGGAGGGCTCCGGAAAAGCAAGGAGCATATTAGGCACGCCTCAGTCGGCGCTAACGTTCGACTGTACATCCTCTGTGACAGGAGGAAAGCTTGCATACGTTTGCTAAAAGCCGAACGTGGACAGCTGAGCAGCGTATATATACCAGGTGTTTCAGGGAAACCGATCACTAATTATTTAAAAATTAGGGTTTTTGAGGTAAAGACAAGCTTTCTGCGGCATAGTAATACCAATGTTGGCGGACGTCAAAAAGCAGGGGAATCACGTTAACTTGTAAAGCGATTAACCAAATTTTAATAGTTAACTTTTTAAGTATTCCTTATAGGCACCGGACTGCAATGAGCGACGTGTAGCCGCGGCTGTTAGTAATAGCCATATCAGTTTTTAGAAATGCGGTTACCCTCGCCGCTGTGGCTCAACTAATTTTGGCTACGTCGTGCCAAAATGCATGCTCTATCGAGAAGCATGCAGGCAAAGCAGCCCCTCCAGTGCACATAACTATTTGAAATAAGCAAATTTTGTAGACACAGCGGCGATAGTAATCTCGTCTTCTAAATTCAAAGCGTTGGTGTGCTATATTACTAACGGCCGGCTACAAATCTAATTTCAACCAGGTGCCTATCGTAATAGTAAAAAGGTTAACTATTAGAATTTAACTAATCACTTTACTAGTTAACATGATTCGCCTGTTTTTTGACGTCCGCCAATACTGGCGTTACTATGCCGCAAAACGCTTCTCTTTATCTCAAAAACCATATTTTCAAAAATTAGTGATCGGTTCCCTCAAACAACTGGTATATTGTCACTGTAACCATGGCCGATCTATCGAATTAAGCACACTGCAACTCACTAAGAATCGCGTCTCGATTCGTATAGTACGGGAATAAATTTTCTCATCAATTTTACGAACTATGATTTTTCGATATAACGAACTTTCCCATCACCGAAATACCATTCAGGTTCTGCCGCGATATAACGAAATTTGTGAGAAAGGAAAGCCATGAAAAGTGAATGATAAAAAAAAAGAGCTCACGAAAAACTTCAACATAAAAACTGCTGTGGTCTGCTCTTGTCTGCAGACGAATTATTCCATTCTGTGCTACTCAATTTTAAAGTTGTTTCGTCCACTGCCACCATCTCATATTCTATTTACGTTAGGCCCAGTATAAACTAGCAGGCTGTTCGTTGCAGATAGTACATCCTCTGTGGCCAGGCGAACAAAAACAAGAGTTAAGGTGAACGTAGATAAAGATTGAAGGAAGCTGGGTGATATTAAAACAGAGCAAAATGTTCTTACTTTTCTCACTGGCTCGTACGCAAGCCCTAAAACCGATCTTCTCAGAAATGGGTGCGTCCCTCAAGGAGAAGGCTGCCCATCATGAACAGATGTGCATGTCCCAAAAAAGCAACGCACACCGCTCCTTCTAGATGAATGATGCCATTCGGACAATGAACGGCTGCACACACACCCACCGCTTGAGATGGCTAAGCAGTGGGAGCGGGGCATATGCAGTGTGTAGCGCAGAAGTGGTTGCGCGAGATGCCACGCTTATACAATAGGCAGTGCTCGAAAAACAATGAGATACGCGCAATGCACGTAGCACATGCGGGGGGGAGAAATAAAGAGAGCGGCAGCTTTGCTCAAGACGTCCAGCAAAATGGGGGATGCCGAAAATACCGGCAGACACATGCGGATGCCCGCGAAGACAGCGATGACCACTCCTGCCCCTCGGTCGCTTGAAGTTCAAGCCCTCGTTGCGTCCTACCGGTGATTTGCTGCTACTCGGTAATGGCGAACGGCATTGAATCTAGGCTTTGTTGACTTTAAAGGGGACTTTATTCTGCGTAAACGGCGCCGTCATTATTGTAGTATGTCGTGCTCGAAATCTGCAGAGTTCACGGGCTGTACAACAACATTGTTAATCAAGGTGGACGGGGTAACGGGCGCTCTTCATGATGTATACCCTGTGTCGTCACGTTATGCTTGAGCTGTACCGAGCGCATTTCATGAGAGCTTGAGCTGAAGCGAGCATGCCGCATGATGCAACTGTAGAAGCTCCATGCCTTCATAAAATCTAAGCTCAAGTTAGTGCAGATAAAATGTCCTACCACACTTGGAGCCACCCTTAACGGAACCTCAAGCTTTTATACACGCGAAAGTCAATATATCAAAAGCTGAAAAATCTGACTGAATGCGCGAACCGACACACACACACTCAAAAAGCGAGGGGTTGTAGCGTTTATTACCACACTATATACCCGCCTTGATGTAACGACAAAAACCTATCCTGACATCTTTTGAAGAGCAGCAGCGACCAAGCCTGCGGATGTTGCAGCACGTGTAACAACTGTTTCCGGACCGGCATCTCGTAATCAAACCGCGGCTTCAGTGCGGTCAATTGGAGATGCAGGGCCGGCCGGGGACCACCCCCACAAGCCGCAGGCCTGTCCACTGGCCGCAAACGGCGTAGAAATAGTCTCACATAGCAGCAGAGGACATCTGCAACAAGCTGCTCCAGCTAGCGGTACTGGCTTACGACGACTACACGGACGGCAAGTCCGTAACAGACTTCGCCACTGATTTCTGCGTTTATCACCGTGTAGTTAGGTATCGCCTCTATATTTTCGCATACTGGACAGATTTGGAACAGAAATTGTGATGAGAGATAAAACGATTAAGAATTAAAACGAATTAAAACGGCGGGTACCCGAGCCCCTCACTGAACTAGCGACCTAAAGGAGCTCGTGATCTCCTTTGTGGCGAGTGAGGGACACCTTGACCGGTTCACTCACGGGCGTAGCGCAAAGAAGGCTCCAGGCGAGAAGTGTCAACGAAACGGGTTTATTGCTGGAATATGTACAGGTGCTCACAAAAGTTTTCGGAACACGAAATTTCCCACAAGGCCTAATTACTGCGAGCGTAAGGCGTGCAGCCATGAACTGAAGGGTGCACTTTGTAGTTCCCAGCGCGACCTGCACAGTGCACCCATCAGTGCCTGGCTGCGTTTCTAGCCAGCGAGGAAATTGACGTTTTTCGTGATTTCGGCGTTCCGAAAACTTTTGTGGGCACCTGTACAGCATTTAGAAGACGCGACAACCGGACGATTGCCGCGGCTTGCGGGTCAAAGCTACCGGGAAGGCTGCTAAGCACGCACGAGTGGTTTGGTCGTAGGCAGGGTAAAGAAGAGAGACACATGGCAACGGCCGTACCTTCGAGGCGACGGAATGCATCAGTCGAGGGTCACAAGAGCCAGCTATTTCGGCACAGCCTGCACGTGAGGCGAGGGGCAGAGGCTGGCGTGTTGCGCGGGAAACGCGCGCCGGCACAAACATTCATCACATGTCCGAGATGACAGCCAGCTGCCATGTTTGGTGGCGAAGCCTTCCCACATGCGAATAGGGAAAAGGCGAAAACTGAAACCACCCAATTACACACTCCGCAGGGACTCTGGAACTTTTTTGTATGCAGGGGGGGGGGGGGGGCAAGACTTCGGAGACGTTTGTTTTATTATTTGTTTATTCATTGTGTTTTATTTACATTTTGAACTATATTTCTTGTTTATATTTTTTCTTATTTTGCGCTGTTCAAAGGTCTATTTGTTAGTGCACGCATATAGAACTTGATATAATGGGCAGCTTCATAAAGATGTACAAACGAGGAGTGACCGACTGCATTCAAGAAGTTTGCGCGCAGTGTGTTTCATGTGCCGTGAACAGGGGTCAGACAACCAGCAGCTTCTGTTGGGACATGGTTACATGTTTTAGTTTACCGAAACGAAATCCTTTACTAGCATGTCTTCAAAGCCAACTAGCTCAACCAGTCCCACTGTACTTTACACTGATAGCGCCTCCTATAAATGAATGGTTTAGACAGATTTAGCGTAGCGGAGACGTATTAGCGGAGACCTATGAGGCTGCAGGTAAGCCGGCATATGTCCACCATAGTACGTCTCCGCTACGTCTCTCTTTTGTCAGAAACCTGATATGAGTGCAAGCAGTTGGAGACTGGTGGGTGCGCTGCCCCCTCTGGAGAAATGTTGGGGGTGGGGAGGGGGTGGGGGAGCGCACCCCTTGCTCCCCCTGTTCCTGAGTCCCCGACATTCCGAATAGATGCCCGCCAGATTCCGTGCAGGAGACGAGATATTGTTTGACTACATTAGCCTGTCGCAGGATTTTGTAGGAACGGGCGGAGCCGGGCCCGACAGAAGCTTAAAAAAAATTTAAGGGAAATCCAAAAGTGCTACTCCCGTTGCGAGCCACACCTGTGCGGTCGCACCTCCTAGTCCAATTCGCTCCGGAAGAACTCGCCGTCCAAGCTGCCGTGCAAGCTGGACTTCCCCTTAGTGCTAACTCAAATCAGTCGCGCCCGCCACCTGAGCTTTGCACCGAGCCATCCCGAGAGTGTCTTCAGGATCGATCATCGCCTGAAACACCCTTCCTGCATTGGAAGCGTGAAACAGGGCACAGTCGACATGCGCGTCGGAGACCCTCTTGTGCACAGAAAGTATCGAACAAAAACTTTGACCGCAGTGATGGCCTAGTGGTTTGAGCATCCGCCTAGCATGCAGGACGCGCGGGATTTGATCCCCAGTGCCGCCGGTACCCATCGGTGATACAATGGGTGCAAGCTTTCACCTGGCCTGGGGCACGGCTGTTCTTGTCTGAAATGCTTGGAAAAAAAGGTTTTGGACCCCACTTTCAGTAGACGAAAATATCTTGTGTCTTGGCGCTATTAGTCCAAAGCTGCATTTGCGCCATTCAGATTGATCATCATCATCAACAACAAAAGCCTCACTATACCGCAGGAAGGGAATCGTTGTATAGGCGGCACATGGCAGGCACTATAGTCTGTCGGGCAAGACTTCAACACCATGCAAGCGTCTCAAAAGCTTGGCAGGCCGAATTCTGAGCGCTCGCCTATCAGCCGCCGATGGTCAGCAGTAACCGGAAATCTTCGTCGCTTTCGAGCTGTGCTGCCACATTTGAGGGCCGGCAGGTCTACGCAGGATTTTAACCTTTTGCTGACACAAGACCGCAGGTCGCCACAAGTCAACACTCCCAGAGATGCCGTTAAACTCAAGTCGGCACAAGACTTTAGAACTCAGACTGACAAGAGCTTCGAACTCATTACCGGAGCAAACTTTCGACTGAGTCTTGCAGGAGATTTCAAAATTTGTACCACAGAGGATTTCGAATAGCACTGCTGAGGTCCTTAAACCCATTCTCGCAGACGACCTTGAAGTAAATCTCTCAAAGGGCCTGAAACTCAATCCCACATATGGTTTTAAACTCAGTGCCGCAGAGCGAACTCGGTTCTGCAGTTCACTTTAAACTCAGTGCTCTAGAGGACTTTGAACTAAGTCCCGCTGAAGATTTTAAATTCAGTCCCGCAAATGAATTTGAACTCAAGTCTCGCAGATGACTTTTTCAGAACGCCTGAACACGCCCCAGCTGTTTTTATTTTGTTTTTTTTTATGCGATAGCATTTCGGGCTGAGGCTCCTGGCACTTTTTGTATCCTTTTTGTATACGAGGAATACATTCTATTCCGAGAGAGCATATGAGAGAAGCAGTAAAGAGCAATTAAGTTAAGAAAGAACGATTTCAGAAGCGGGCAGAAGATGAATGTACAATAACGCATTTACGTATAATTGGCTGAGCGTCAGGAACGGTGAACTCTTGGAACGCGTGTTAGCCGTGTACTTTCTATAACGCTGCGAACACAAAGAGAAGGAGGCAAATCCCAACAGGCAAAACATTTATTGAATTATCAGACATCTAATGCGATAATTCTGCGAAAGCAGGCGGATTTACCCTCGATTATTAATTACTTGGATGCTTTTTTGTTGCCGTTAATGCAATGATTCATTTAAAGATAAACATTTTAAGCCCGAAGCTTTTTGTCCATCCATCCGTCCGTCCCAGGAAAAAAACTCGAGGGAAAGGTGCAAGTTTGAGTGGGATTCGAACCCGCGCCTTTTACCTGTCAGCATGGGTAGTGATAACGCGGCGCGATCAAGCTTTCTGCGCCGACACGAGCATACTGTTCTAATGCTCCTTTCACTTGGCATACACGTCGTAGAACCTTGTTCAAAGGGCTCTTGCTCAGGTAACAGGCTTGCAATTAGTGCGACATGAACAGCTTCAACGTTGCTAAAAACAGGCGCCAATTTCGTACGCAGCCAAGCGCAGGGATGAAAGCAAACGTTTATATAAAAGACAGCGTATGATAATTCTACTCATTTATGAATGCACAGTATGCTCACGAGACGACCGAAGAGAGACTCCTTGAAAACGTTGCAGCTTTTTATCCTCTTGGAACCCGCAGCGCGTCTTCCTTTGTGATACCGTCTCTCTTGTGTTCGAGCTCGCGTTCGTAACCTCCCTCGCATGTGCTCTTGTTTGCGCTCACACGAGCTTGTATTTTTCCGCATTTATCTTCGTGTGTGATAGTTTTTCTATGTATGGTTGACAGGTCGCGTGCATAAAATCTCTATATTTGCTTGCGCCATCTCTAGCGTCCTCAACCCGCTATGGTGGCTCAGTGAATTTGGCGTTCGGCTGATGATTCCAAGTTCGCGGGTTCGATCCCGGCCGCGCCGGTCGTATTTCAGTGGAGGCGAAATACGTGTGCTGTGCGACGTCAGCGCACGTTGAAGAACCACAAGTGGTCTAAGTTAATCCGAAGCCCTGCACTATACGGCGTCCTTCATGACCCGTGTGTTGCTTTAGGTGATTAAAACCGCACAGTTTACAATTTAGCGCCCTTGTTCCTTGCATAAAAGAAACGAAAAAATTATAGACGTTCGGTGCGATTGATGCGGTAGAGAATGCGTTAGCATTAGTGTATCCCCGTACGGACGAGCCGCTGCCGCATTCAGACCGTGCGAGCGGTGGCGTGATCCAGTCCTTCAATCTACGTCACTCACCGTTTGACACGGAGTGACCCCTCTCCACTCTCCCCGTAACGTCAACTCTCACCCTCTCTTTGTCCTCCCTTTCTTTGCTGAAATTCTCTCTCTCTCCACTTTGCTGTCTCTCAACTGGGGCTTCAGTGAGACGGACGGACGGATTTGTGTTTATGCCTGGAGAGTAGATCTGCACGTTTTAAACCTGTTTGTCAGGGAGAATTACTAGGTGGAGCGCTGCATCACTTCCTTTTCCGCTCCTAGTTGGCAGCAAGTAACGGCGCGTCTACGGCGGGCGACTGCGTTGACTGATTATATGAAACTGAGAAAGTGGGAGATATAACCTAATCGTCTACAGTTCTCAATTTCCGGGCCTATACAGCATGCGCGATTACTAGTGCAAGAAAGGACGACTCTGAGGACGATGCGAAGTAGCTTTTTCACATGACGAATATTGTCGAGCAAAGGACGCATTACGCGCATGCACTTGGTCGAGAGGGCTTTTGATATGAAAATATGCCTATGGTTCTCCTCACCGTAACTTTAGTTGTCATGATCTCTTGTGGCTACATGAGGTAGTTCCCTTCTTCACTCAACAGTCCCTTATGAACGGGTGTCCCTATTATTAAAGTGCATTGTAAAATACCAGAAGGGCTAAAACTAGCGTGTTGCCGAAAAAAAAAAACGGGCAATGCTAAGCTTCGCTACGCATAAATTTCCGGGCGATCGAGTGCCGCTTTACTGCGGGCTGTGCTTTGCTGCTTCGCTTTTTGTTTACATATATCATAGAGGAGCTACAGTAAACACAGGGGCGCTGTGATATGCTGAGTACGTACAGTAAAGTGAGCTGATATTTTGCAACTTCTTTATTTTCTTTATTGAATTCGCACAGGGGAGCGGCTTCTCTGGCTACTACTACTTTAACGCTATTGAGTGCGCCGAAGGGCGACAGCTGCTCTTTTGAGTGGTAGTTTCCCCTCAAAGGAGGCTCTCCAGCCAATGGCGTCGACCGATTTTGTAGTTATTACCTACTCATCTGCTACCCACAACGATTTCACGCTATATAGTCGGGTACAACACCAGAACGAAGCTGCTTTTTCCGGTCAAATGACCCCCTTCCAGCCAGTGGCGTCGGCCGATTCTCATGTACCCGCTAGCGCCACAATGAAAGGAGTGGCAGGTGAAAGGGGGTATCCCCTCCATGGCCGGGGATAGTCTCCTCTCTGCATTGTCACATAGCAACTGTAGCGTGAAAATTCGGGGAGTGTCAAATGGAAGGGTATAGTACCCTCCTTTCGTTGTCACGCTAGCAAGTTCATGAGAATCGCCCGACGCCAATGGCTGGGTGGGGTTCCTTTGACGGGGAAAAAGCCGCTTCGTTCTTGAGTTGTACCCGACTATAGCAGGCCCAAGTGGATCGGTCGAGGTGGAGAATCGGTCGACGCCATTGGCTGGAGGCGCTTCTTTCAGGGACGTTTGCCGCTTCGTTCCTGAGCTGTATCCGGCTGTAGCAGAACTACAGCTGACGCGCGCGCGTCGCTGCTATACCTGCTCATCTTAGTTATAGGCCGTGCGAAGGTTTTGGCGCCGCGCCAACTTGGCCCCCAATATCTCCTGCTTGTTTTATTTATCTTAAAAAGGGCAACTGCGGTGTTTTTTCCAACATTTTGGGTTAATGACTGCGTCACATTGATTGGAGTTGATATTTTGGTGTCGCACCAAGCCTGGCTTTCACCATCGATTTCTGCTCAGCTCTGTCTTATCTTAGCCGTCTGCTTTTGCTGAGTTCTATCTGACCTCAGGCAGCGCTATGGCTCCGGTGTCGCGCCAGCTGTGTCTTCGCATTACACAAAAGATTGGCTCAGGGGAGGCCTCATAAAACGGCTGTCGGCGTTTAAAAGAAAATAGGATAAAAGAGCGGAACATACGGCTGCCACGATCTTGGCTGCTAATTCCGCAGAAGACAATAGCGCCGTCGAAAAAGAGAATGATAAATGTCGAGTGACATTATGTGAACCAGCCTCTGCTGTGCTGAAAGGCAATGGTATCGTTACATGTTTTCTCAACTATGGTATCCTTTTGTGACGTAGCGCAAGTATTTCGTCGAAAACAGTGTCACAAAATCACACACACAAAAGAGGAGAAAATGGTTCCTATAAAGGAAGACCTCAAAGGCACTTAGGCGCATGCATGCTGTTATACTTATAAGGCGAAGACTCAACGCCTTGAATATTATCTGTATATTAGCGAAAGGGTGTTTGCAGTTTGTACAGCATTTAGTGACAGAAAATGCGCTGTTTGGTGCTTTTCGTTATATTTCGACTTACCACCAGCGTTCAAGTTCAGCAATCCGCCATCATCAATTGGGCAAAGATGGTGAACGTAAGAAAGAAACTTTTTGTGCTTTCTGCTGCTGTTAGGGATACTGAGCTATCCACAGATTTACGGACTCACGCGTCTTTGTCTAAGGGTTTGTCACTTTTTGTGATCGTTACTGCTCAGGCACGTAGCCAGAAATTTTTTTCGGGAGGGGCCCGAGGCAGTTGTATAGGGCGAAGCCCCGGGGGAGGGGAGGGGGGCAGGGGGCGGGAGAAGCCGGGCCCCCTCGGGCCCCGGATACGTGCCTGTTACTGCTATCTTTGCTTTGCTCTGTCAGACATGCATGTGGCATAGTACATACAAAAGGGCGGTAGTCAGGTGTCACTGCGTATTTTTTGCGCAACTTTTGCTTTTTTTGAAGCGAAAAGCTTCACTACGCTAGGTAAAGCAGTCGTCGCGTAGGCCGGAGAATGACCTTGAACGACCTTCAGCCCAATCACGTTAGCCGTGTATGACCGTATGTGGTACAGTTATGGTGTCGAACCCCTGACCTTCATCAATGACCTTTAGTTGACCTTTGACTTTTGGCGACAGTTATAAACGCAGGCAGTTATAAACGCATAGTGCCCACGGAACTTTACAAAGTTGGATAGAAACAGAGAGAGAACTTCCATTCGAAACGTCGAAAGCGCTCAGTCCGCCACTTCCGCCCAGAACTTCTAGAAAGTGGCATTAAAAGATGGAGCAGCAGAACTGGAGCAAACAGCATGGTGCGGAGAAGAAAGACTCCGACGTTACAGCGCACAATAGGATTCACCAGAGGCCTATGCCCGATCAGCTACGAATGAGTGGATGGCTTGGGATATAAATGCGTAACTTTGTTCCGCTGCAGTGCGGCTTGAAGCTGCGAGACGATTATGCTGCTGGTACTGCGTGTTCATGGCGAAGTTGGAGGCGCATTTATCATAGCGGCTACACGTAGACTAAAACTCTCCGCAAATGTTAAGAAGAATGAAAAATAATAATAAAAGTTAGGGTGAGCACAGGTATACCAAAGGAAATAAGAAACAGTTGAAGCGCCTCTACCAGAAAAGTGTGGCGAGGTGCGTAGATGTGACATGCACCGTCGAAAGCCTGCTGCAGTGAACCAAAATCTGTAATTTATCACATCAACTTTTAGTGAACAAAGTGACGCGTTTGAAAGTCCACAATGCCAATTCTTTTTCTTGCTCACAAACCTGCGTAAGTCATAGCTTAAACACGTGGTGTTTTCGTGCAAGCAGTCTGAGAATGCCACTTTCACTGTGAACTTGTCTCGTATAACAAAAACAAGAATAAGATGGTGTGCGGAGGCGTAATCAAAAGAAAAATCGGAAGTAAATTTCCTTTCAAGTTGTTCGCGAAAATCATTGCTGCAGCTGTTCATAGACATCTCTAAAACCAACGGAGCAAAACGGAAATAATATATAACACTGGCTGATAATAATATAACTTCAATTAAAGTAGAAAGAAGACGGACGAAGCCAATGTTTATCAGCAGCAATTAATCATGCGGCACAATCAAACGAAAGCGTCACTGAACGTCGAAGGATAAGAGTGCCATAGTGCTAAAAATGAGTGAGAGCTGAGAGTCAAGGCAGCACAATATGCTTGTAATGATGACAAAGACAGTGGCTTCGCGAAATCTGAAATCACAGCTTAGAAATAACAGCTTCTGAGGAGGATTTTGGTTTGTACGTAATGATGTGAGAGAGAAACAATAGACTTATTAAAACGCATCAGCCTTTCCATATATTCTCTGCCGTCGCTGTTCCCAGGTGCGCCGACCCCATAGATATGTGCCAAGGTAGAAAAAAATTTTTATAGGAAGAATTGTTGGTCTTCATCAGTGGTTTCATAGAACAACGTGGCTTGAAATGTTCATGTGTCAGATTGTTATCATCGATCGACAGGTTTATTGAGGAATGTTGCTGTCTTGTCTGGAAAACATAAAATTAGCTTTATGTTGTGCTGACAAAACTTTTTTTCTAGGTACCACTTAAATAGCCGAAGCACACTTGTAATTGAAGAGTAATTTCTTGTGAAGTTTTTACCTAACAACAGTTTTAAAATATTACGAGCAAAAACCTTCACATTGGTATCAAGCTTTTGAGAAAACTCGGCATGTATAAGCTTTTGACTTGAGATGCGGAATCTTTGACAGTGAAAGAATATTTCAAATATGATGAGAGTAAGGTAAAATTAGATTCGACGCCGTCGAAAGTGGAGTTTTCTGGATTCTTGAAAGTCTGTATTGAAATGAACTAGGCCTTTTGTGACAGATTATCGGTAAACGTACCGTCTTAGCCAAGAGTAACCAGGCAGCGCGTTTTTTTTTTTTTGCCGTGTATAGCAGACCACTTATAGCGCCCTTTTGGCTCTAAATAAGTATAAGGTAAAGAAAACTTTTGTCGACACCTTTTGTTCTTTAGGGGCAAATGGGTTCGCTGTACGGTTTAGAAGCAAACCTCATTACTTGGTTACTTGCGGCAAAGACGGTGCACATTACTGATCGCTCTCCATGGAGCACGTTGGAAGCCATATGAGAAGCGCTCTCCTTTGAACCGACATCGGACCACAAACGTAAGGCTTTATGCGTTGATATGGAGGCACCACCGTTTAGTGAAAGCTGGTGCTATCTGCCTGAAGAGCCGAACGTATATGTATCGGATGTCCCGTTTAGCGAAAGGTGCAGCACAAGAACAGCTACGTGAACTCAGAAGCGTCTGCTTTTCGCGGTCTCGAAGAGAAGGAAAAAATGCACTGATGCACTTCAAAAGGACCAGTCGCCTTGCGGTGTGGTGTTAACGGTTGCACAGACTCTTTTCATAAGCCTTTCATCCCACTGAAAGCCGAGCACCAGGCCAGGAGAAAGCTTGTACCCACCGGAAACTGGTCTGTACCCAGCGGCATGAGGATCGAACTCAGCGCCTCCTGCATCAAGCCCAATCTTTAGGCTACCGCTGCGATGGCCTTAACGTCCAGTCTATGGGCGGCTCCAAGGAGCAGCTGTTATGTCGGGGGATCATCAAGATAGACCTGTAATCATTGACGGAACAGAGCTCAATTCGTGGGGCTGGTGGCGCGTCGTATTTCTTGAGTCGTCTCTTTTCCAGGCGGGATGCCGATCACTTAACGGATCGAGAATAGCAGCGCCGCTTTTGCAGCGGCTGGTACGTGGGCTCACGTCAGGCCCGAGTATAAGGAGATTTCTCTCGGTCCTTTACGACACCATTCCTCCAAGACCTGTTTCCTATAGACTCGAAGACCATGCGTTCTGCGGAATAAACGGGCACGCGTTGGCAAAGCGGACATATTCGGTTGGCGTGCGTAATTTGTCCTTCTGATGGACGCTCGACGCGCGTGTCGAGGACTCGCAACGTGCACAGGCGGCACAGTAAACGCCAGCTATGTTGCCTTCGGTATTCAGAACGCCAGTTAAGCCCACGGGCATGCGACAGTTGTAACGAAGGTCGCGTACCTCTATAAAGAAGCAAAGTCTGTAACGAAGAAATCGCGGGGTCCCTTCGACTTCGTTATAGTGAAGTCGACCTGTACATGTATTAAGGATGGTCGAAAAATCACACCAAAAGTAAAGATTTAATAATTTGAAAAGTAAACAGAGCAGCGGGGTTCGGTTTGCACAGAAATGCACATAAAATTGCGAAAAATGTTGTAAATATGGCGAAAAACACTGTTACCAGATAGTTACTTTTGCGGCAGAAAGGAGGCGGATCTACCTTTCAGTTGTGCGATGACGCTAGCGACATGTGACTTCATGCAGGCAGCTAACGAGAGGAGAATTCTGACATGGACGTGAGGCAGTTGGGGAAAAAGTGGAGGAAAGGGTCGCTTTGTATACAACATCGGGTTTTGGAAAAATAGCAATGAGACTAATCGCATTTGTTGGCAAAGAAACAGGACTCTGTACACTCCTTTAAGTGACGTACTGAAAGGCAAAAAAATACCAACAAAGCTCGATATTGAGTAGAATGAACCTGATATACAAAGGCAAAGGTGAAAAAGGTCGTACTATAAGTCCTATAGGCCTTTGACGGTAATATCGATGTTGTATATAATAGCAATGCAATCCATCAAGGATCAGCTGCAAGATAGGACTGAAGAAGCTGTGGTATTGGGAGAACTGCAGGACGGTTTTAGACAAGGTCGTAGAATGTACGATAACTTGTTTTCAGTCACCCAGTGCATCGAAATGGCTACAGGTGAATAATGACCACTGTTCATGAGTTTTTAAACATTAAATATGCTTATGACAATGTAAAACACGCCTTGTTATGGCAAATTTTGGAAAAAGAGGGTGTGGGTAGTGAAAGATTGTGCTTGATAAAATAAATGTAAGGAGCACAAGGTAGCAGTGGCTTGGTAAGAAATGCAAAAAGAATTCGTTTCTGAGCAAGTTGATGCATGATCCAAGAGAACTATAGCCATTAAACAGACGCCACATAGAGAAAAGCACACGAAAACACGGCGATAGCGGCCGGTGGTGAGGGTTTCGACTGCGGGATTGCAGATGAGGACACAGGGCTACAGTTAAGTTATCCGAATCTTTCCTTGAAGACTTGAGAGAACTTCCTTTTCGTTACCATCGGGCTCTTACAGTTCTTTTAATCTGTTGGTACAAGGAAGGAACTTCCTAGACAAGCATGGAGATAACACATCAAAATTTAAATATCCTATCCAATCCTCCGATCCCGAACCATTCCTAACTACATGGTAAAATAGCACTCGCACGCAATGCCCATGGGCCAAACGGGTCTGTTGTCCAGCCCTGTGCCAGTACCGCCCGTCTCTGCTAATGTTCCTCCTTGCCATCGGCCACAGCCGGGAATCACTGTCAGACACAACGTGTATAGATATACTTCAGCTTCGAAACTCCTCGGCGCGTCCGCACTGAGGAACTGGCCCGTCGCTGTTCTTGCCACCGTGGCGCTACCGTTGAGGGATGAGCTGTCGATGCAAGCATCGTGTGCACCCAACGCTGTGCTTGCTGAGGGAGTTTCGATATTGCTTGTAAAATGTTTCTTTGCGACCTTCCTCGAAAACTGGGCAGTATTTTCATTAAGCACAGTTGTTTTATCGCGTTGTAAGAGTTTGAGTAGGTTTTTTTTTAGAGTGCATAGCACGTGAAGGCAAGCGTAGCAGGGGGCGGCAGAAAGTTAGGTGGGCGGATGAGATTAAGAAATTTGCGGGGATACGGTGGCCGCAGCTGGCAGAAGACCGGGTCAATTGGAGAGACATGGTATAGGCCTTTGTCCTGCAGTGGGCGTAGTCAGGCTGATGATGATGAGTGCGTCCCATGCGCGCTCTAGCTGTCGCACAGCCAGGGCACGCGCAATATGCGTCTACCATAGTACAGTGTACTAGAAGATACAGTGTAGCACGCTGCCGGGATTTTGCACTGAGGCTCTCAACCACTCTGGTGAGTGACGTGAGGGCGCTGCGGGCACCCACTCTCGAACGCTTTGCTATGGCGTTGCTGAGGTCGTCTGTTAACAGAACTGGTAACTTGCATTGCGCCTCGTGCCCTGGTGCATAAAACGACGAAATATTTCTCTTTGGTTACGCAGTCAGTGGGCAGTTGCTAGTGGGCAACACAGGCAATATTGCCCAACGTATACCGCTTCATGATTTATGCCCATCATTGTAGCATTAGACAATATGCTTTCGTTTAAATGCAAACATTTGTAATGAGGGGTCGTCGTTGATATTGTGCGCGGTCACAGAGTGAGTGAGTGAATAAACTTTATTGCTCTAATAGAGGAGTCTTGATGCTTGCCCGAAGACTGCCGATGTCTTCCAGGCTGAGCGTGGTTGGCGCCCCTAGTCCAAGGCACCACTGTCCCTGGCCATCCGGCATGCGTGGCTCACTAGGTCTCTTTGGACCTTGAGCTGGATGCTGGTTAGCCGGTCCTCCCGCTGCTCCGCATTTGGCTCTTTGTTACCTCGGAAAGCTACATTGTGTATGCATTTTATGAAAATAAGCTATATACCTATATAGCCGCCGCAGTGGCTCAGTGGTTATGGTGCTTGGCTGCTGACCCGAAATACGCGGGTTCGATCCCGGCCGCGGCGATCGAATTTCGATGATGGCGAAATTCTAGAGACCCGTGTACTGTGCGAAGTCGGTGCACGTTAAAGAACGCCAGATGATCGAAATTTCCGGAGCCCTTCACTACGGCGTCCCTCATAGCCTGAGTCGCTTTGGGACGTCAAACCCTCATAAACCTTAAACTAAACGTCACTATAAACGTAAAACAAAGCCTCATTAAATGTTCATGGCTTAGGTCTTAGTTGTCTCAAATGTTAAGCCTCGGTCAAACTCTACCAGCTCCTTTCTCCTTCGGAACATTCGTCCTTGATGATTGCGAGAATTTTGATTCTGGCGCGTGCACTGACATCGCACAGCACACGGGCGCCTTTGCGTTTCACCTCCATCGACCGCGGCGGCTGCGTTTCGATGGAGGCGAAACGCATAGGCGCCCGTGTGCTGTGCGATGTCAGTGCACGTTAAAGATCCTCAGGTGGTCGAAATTATTCCGGAGCCCTCCACTGCGACACCTCTTTCTTCCTTTCTTCTTTCACTCCCTCCTTTATCCTTTCCCTTACGGCGCGGTTCCGGTGTCCGCCGATATGTGACATAGATACTGCGCCATTTCCTTTCCCCCAAAACCAATTTTCTTTCTAGCGCTGTACTACCGTGAGGGGCGGAATTGAATATGTGCACTATGTTTCTTTCTTGTGATATACAATTGTGTAAAGCTTTCTAATTTGTTTACTGCAATTTTAGTGCACCCTGCTGCAAATCACTTTCGCAGGTGTGGAGATGCGATAACAGTGGGTAGTTTTGCTGAGAAAACCTTTATGTCGCAATCTCAAGAGGTAGACTGTGACTTTTCTTATATCGCTTGCCATTCCGAAAAAATCGCGCAAATTCAGGAGTTTGAAGGATAGCATTCTGAATAAATTCACTTATGAAGGTATTAAAGAGATCCTGAAATTATTTTTATGATCATATTGTGACGAAGAAGACGACGAACTGTGCAGTGGCGCGGGCAGGAGCGCTCGCGCTAGGCCAGCAGCCATTAAATCATCTCATTGCCATCGATCATCGTGTCTCCTTCTTCGGCTGGCCGTCACGCAACATTTGGTGGAGGTGCTGGGTATCACCGACATCCTGGTCCGGGGAGCTTCGGCGTCCTACGTCAGCCGTGGTCGTCGGCCGTGAGTTCTTGGCCTGTGTCGCTCGGCCGTGCCCCAGCCTTTCAGACCCGAACCGACCTCTCTGTTGTTCTCCCCCCCGCCCCCGTCCCCCGCCCAGACCACTCAACACGACGAACTGAACCCGACGCAAGGACCTGACCTATCGACCCCACTGATCCGAGACGCCGCTTACATCTGAAAACACCGTTCCTCTGCCCAGGCCGTTTGACTCGTCCTGGGGCCTCGACCGTCGGCTCCTGGCGACCTGCAGCCCGGAAGCTTCGTGGACCAGGAATCATTCAGCCATCTCATTCATCGTGGCGGCCAGCACCTCACCTCTTTATCGTTCCTGTCCAACCGTCCTCTCAAGCCCGTAACCACTTCGCGCGTCTCTTTGTCACCGATCGGGACGATCGCTCGGTGGCCCCGGGTAGTGTGACGAAGAAGACGACGAACTGTGCAGTGGCGCGGGCAGGAGCGCTCACGCTAGGCCAGCAGCCATTAAATCATCTCATTGCCATCGATCATCGTGTCTCCTTCTTCGGCTGGCCGTCCCGCAACAATATTTTCAACCAAGATATATGTAGAGGTGATCTTTGTAAGTATTCGAGTCAAACTTAACAGATATGCGTGGACCCTATGATTTACAATTTTTTTTTTTAAATTGCTGCTCTCGACATATTAGGGTGACATCTCGCGGCGGGTTCTTCGCCGCCCCTATCCCGATGACTTAAATGGGCACTCTGGTCGAGCCTTCTGTTTTCTTCATTTGCGTTCTTGGGCGTCGACGTGTATGGGTTGACGGGAGAGAGGAAGAGTGTCATTTTAATCGCCGATATCTTTAAGGCTAATGGAGCTATAGTTTGACACAACTCAGCAGCAGATGCCCCTCAAAGGAGGCCCTCCAGCCAATGGCGTCTACTGATTATCATAACGCTAGTGTTAATCCGATTAAGCCCAGTTGTTCCCCTTTCATCTGACCTCGCACCCTGCGATTTCATGCTTGCAGGTCCAAACGGATCGCTCAAGGGGGAGAGCGAAAATCGGTAGACGACATTGGCTGGATGGCTTCCTTTGAGAGGCCATCTGCCGCTTCGCTCTCGAGTTTAATCCGACTATAGCTGAAACTTTTTTCGGCGCGGTGACGAGTTACGGAATACCGATTAGTCATGCGCGTTTCCTTACATCAGTAAATATCACTTTATGGTTTCTTTAAAGTTCCAGCTCCTCTAATCAGCAACAATGACCTGAGGCGAAGCAAATGCAAGCATCGTGTATTTTGTTTCCGTTATGTAGGCTTCAGACAGGCGATATCGCTTGTATTTGCGGAGTCACGAAGGCGGGAACGGAATGACAGGATGCTACCTCGAGGACTTCTATCTACAAAAGGAAGTGAACGGCTATGAAACATACGCATTTAATGAGTGTGGCAGGATCGATGGCTCCTAGTGAGTATTTCATTCCAGTCCTCTCATTCTGTAAAAAAGCGTGGAAAAGTCAGAGGTTAAAATTGTCGAGAAGGTTTCTGCACATGTCGGAGGGTGCCAGCTGTGCTATAATAGCATTACCTATTTAACAAATAAAGTACAGATATTTTATTATGCATAGGAACTGTTGTCCAGGTTCAAAATTTTTCGTGATTCAAAGAAATAGATAAATACAGTTCAAGAGCGTGGAACGAGAGCATAAACAGCCTATTTTTTTATTGCAGTAACCTTATCACAAAAGTTTTTTTTATGCTCTTCAAACAGCACGCGAAATCCGAAGTGTTTGTGACAAGACCGCGTTGCGAAGATCGCAAGTCGGCAGCGCTGCTGTACTGACACTTGATCTGCTGCCCAGAATGTCGGCGCAGCCGCAGTCATCACGGTGCCTAAATAGTTGCAATTTATTTATTTTTTAAATTGTTTTTTTTGGGGGGGAGGAAATGGCGCAGTATCTGTCTCATATATCGACGGACACCTGAACCGCGCCGTAAGGGAAGGGATAAAAAGGGAGTGAAAGAAGAAAAGAATAAAGAGGGGCCGTAGCGGAGGGTTCCGCATAGGGGAACCTGCGCTGCCAAGGTGGCACTGCAATTGTTCCATTCGGTGACTCAAAACTGCTTTTGTCAGGCGCTTGGGCCGCTGCGAACGTGAGAACACATTCTGCGCGATTAGATACCCGCGTTTGGCTGACAGCATTCATTGCCTAGCTTCTCTCGGCGTAGCCCAGATAGCTGACGCACGGCACGTGCGCCTTCGACAGAGCGCGGAGGCTCACGCCAATAAGCGCCTGAAGGTGGCGCGGAAAAGTACTAATAGTACTACCCAAAACTGCTTGCTCTTCTCGCTAGGCAGTGTGTTATGGCGCTGCAATCGGCACCGCAAACTTCAGCCCAAGTTCCCCTATCTGGCATCACACGGCACACGGGCACCTTAGCGTTTTGCCTCCATAAAAACGCAGTAGTAGCCGAGCGCTCTAACCACTGAGCCACCGCGGCGGGTGCAATTTATTTCACGTTCCCGATTTCACACGCCTACTAAAGAGCACGTGAAAACTGGCATAAAAAGGCTAGCGTTTCAAGAATTGAACCATGTGAGCTTTCTTTTGGCAGTTCACAACTTCTGTAATTGAAACTGCTTCCGACCTTCAGAGGTTGGGGTGGCAATTCCTGCAAACCAGTTATTTCCATGAACGTGAAGTGATACGTACACATGCGTCTTTGCTCCAGGCGACTGCCAACAGTATAGTTTTACGGGCTTATCGCGGCAGTCAGTCGTTTTTTAAACCTTTCCTCATGTTGACTATACTGCGAAAGTCTTGAGATAAACTGTGTTACGATTCTCAGTTGCACATGCATACACGAAGCACGGTCGAGAGCGGTTCTCATTCTGGTTCAGCTAGAGAACATTCACCTACCTCGCTTATTGCTGTCCATGGCGGAACTATACATATGTGCAACGTCTCGCGTAGCCAAAGAAGTGATAAGGCCGTGTGGCGGCGGCGGTGTACAGTGTACATAAAAAAAAACGAAGAAGACAACGTTCTGTGCGCCAATAAGATACTGCGCCTTTCAACGATGAATACTAATGCCTCACAGCAGCCTCTGCCCGGACAAGTTGAGACGCCACAACCCGCTAGTACGCTTGGACAGCTTCAGCTCGAGCATGTCAAGACGCCGATGTACTCGTGGCTTGTTCGACTGCGCATCGGTCATGGAATAGAGTGGCACGCAGTTTCATTACCTCATGGTTTATTACATATGATTTCACTTCAGCCCATTTCACTTTTTTTGCCATACAGACCATCAATTTGGGGGTGCTACGGGTACTGGTATAAACAAACTTATGTACAAAAATATTATCGATTAAATATGACAGTTATGCAGTTCGAAAATGTGGATGGGCAGGTTGTTGCAGTGACGTCTTGTGGAGGGCCGTTCCAGTCTAAGGCTGAGCGAGGAAAGAGTGATACAGCAAACATTGTAGTATGAGTACGCGGACAGGCAACTTGCAAGGGATGACCATGCGGAGTGAAATGCTTGTCAGATGGCTGATGTAGGTCGGAATACGAAGTGAGCTGTAAAAAAAAAAAAAACTTATGAAAGAAGCACATCCTGGCGATTGGGCGACGACAAACAAGATTAATTTCACCGGAATTTGCTTTTAAGGATAACATGCTGACGTTGTATGAATAGCATGAATGAATGAAAATAGTGGCTTGATTCTGTTGTGACTCTTGTGAAGTTATCAGATAGACCCTGTTAGGACATCAGATGAGGGATGCAAATTCTAGTTTTGTTCGAACCATGGGGAGTTGTCTGCGAAAAGCTTTACGTCTGGCGGTGCGTGACGCAAATGATGTTTTAAGAAACCAAGGGTTCTGTTAGCTGATGGTAGGATGTTAGTGACATGCGCATTCCAGGTTAGATCTTCGCACAGGGTTAGGCCCAAGTATTCATAAGAATTGGCTAATGCTACCATGATCATGGAAGACAGTTGGGCTAGTTGGTGTGTATTCGTTAGTGACTGCGACATTGCAACTAGCGTGGAAAGCACAAGGACAGAGGCAAAAGGAACAGACGAGACACTAGCGTGCTGTCTCGTCTGTTCCTTTTGCCTCTGTCCTTGTGCTTTCCACGCTAGTTGCAATGTCGCAGTCACTAATGCTACCATGACGCCTAAGATTACATATTAGAATAAAAGGGGGGTTGCGTTTGCGGGGAA
Source organism: Amblyomma americanum (assembly GCA_030143305.2). Lineage (NCBI taxonomy): Eukaryota > Metazoa > Arthropoda > Arachnida > Ixodida > Ixodidae > Amblyomma > Amblyomma americanum. The sequence goes on along the minus strand of JARKHS020034256.1, from coordinate 80,160 downwards.
ATGGCGCTTGTTAGCATTTAGCGGTGTTGAGTTCCACGAGCTACTCCATGGGTACACCAGTCTTGTACACAGATTAGGTCGTTTTGAAGAGCTGTCTGATCGGATGGGCTAGTAACTATGCGGTAGACAAAGCAGCCATCGGCAAACATGCGGATGCTAGAAGAAGCATGTGTGGATAAGTCGCTGATAAAATATCAAAAACAAAAGGGAACCAGAATGTTAAAGGTGCACTAAAGAGAAATCTGAACTCGTCTTTTTACCGCGGGGACTCTATCTACACGCTCCGGGCATTCTTGGAAACTTCGAATTATTATCCTTTGCAGCCCATTTCCCTAATTAAATCGGAATAAACGTCCCGGTTCCCGCATTTTTTTAAACTCAACGCGGTAGGTAGGAGAAGTCAACCAACGCGTCAGCCAGTCCCGTGGCGGCTTGCCGCTCTGCCATCGGCGGAGTGATACGTAAATCAAAGAGTCCACGTGTATTTTTATTTCCTTGGGCCTAATCGGAGGCTATATTTTCTCTGACTGAAACTGTTTATTCACAGAAACCTAAAATCAAATAAAAGCGAAAGCGAAGCCGCCACGGGACTGGCTGGAAGGCACTCCACGCGTTGGCTGACTCCTCCTACCTACCGCGTTGGCTTCAAAAAAAGGCTCGAGCCGGGGCGTTCAATCAGATTTAATAAGGGCAATCGGCCGCACAGAACAATAATTCTGAGTTTTCTAAGAATGCTTGGAAAGTGTAGATAGAGTTCCCGCAGTAAAAAAATGAGGTCAGATTCCTCTTTAGTGAACCTTTAATGGGAGGGCATTAGAAGCTTGTTTTTAACATAGACGAACTGGGAGCGGTGTGCTAAAGATTATTTTATCCATTATAGTTCATTAGGGTCTAAATTTAACTGGAACATTTTTAGCAGTAAACGTTTTTGAGGCACTTTGTCAAAAACTTTAGCGAAATCCAGAAATATGCGCTTAGCGAGCTCGTGCTAGTACCAAGAGGCTTTTCGATATTTGTATGAAACCTGCTGAAACCGCTCATAGGAATTTACTGCCTGAAGCAAGCCCTGTGTGACACGGATGAACACAACTCTTCCTAGAGCGGTCTTATTGCGAAAAGCACAGTTGCAAAGACGTAATGATGTACTGCCGAACCTTTTTGCGTTACCGTATACAATGAAAGGTAGCTGCTTTCTTTAATGCACCAATGACGTTTCACAGAAGAGGAAAATTACTGGATGATCAGACATCTGATGCGACAATTCTGCGGAAACAGTTGGTTTACCCTCGATTATTACTCTGATGCGTTTGTTCTAAGCCGAGGCTTTACACACGTGACAGAATTTTCTTGGAGGGTGTGGTTGGGTCGAAGGTGGCAGGGGTGGGGTGGGGAGGCGCCAGGCGGGTGGCGTTTCTGAAGGGAAAGCTGCCCTTCCCGCTGCGTCTTTGAATTCGATTTCTCCTTCGCTTTCTCATTCAGCTGCTGCATGGGCTTATATGTGGATAGGTGGGTTGGCATAGTGCGTGGCACTTCTGGGTAGTGAAGACGGGTGGGTGGGGGTGGGGGTGGGAGGGTGGGGATCGAGGGTGGCTGTGGATACGTGGGCAGCCCCCTAAGAAGGAGGGTGCGATGGGGAGCTGTCTGGCGGGTGGTGCTTTTGGAGAGATGCGGTATCACTCTCCGAGACTACATACAGTCTTTTTTTTTCGCATTGTGGCACCAGCATTGCTTTCGCAGTGAAGGAAAGAAGCGTGCGAGGAGCCAATGAAACCGAAAACATTATTTTGACAGCTTCACACGGTGCCCCCGCAGAAAGCATTTAAAGTTTAGCATCCAGGCTTTTATAGGTATTTACTCGTGAAAGCAAAAGCTAAGGACTGGAAAGAAGCAAGAATATCAATCTTTGACAAGAGGAAACTGTATGGAATGGTTGGATTTATTCGAAACTACATTAATGTATTCTAAATTTTTTTACAGCCCATACGAAGTAAAGTGGATTGCCGATATTTATCCAGCGCGGAATTCATCCGAGAAAGCGGTTATTGACGTGCGAAAAGAGGGTGAGACAGGTAAGCTGCTACACGTCACAGCTTTTCTTCGTTTGTTTCAACACTGCCGCTCCAAATCGAAACATTTATTGCAAGTACACTATGAAACGTATATCCTCGCCGCTCCACTCATGTTCAAGCCAAGAGATTCTTTTTTACAAACCTAACCCATAGTCGGATTATATATCTGAGGGCGGCCAGGATCACAGTCTATTCTTCCACCGTGGCCAGGATAACGAGAGACAAAAGAAACTACAAAACACCAATTGGGCTGTTCAATCAAAGAAACTATTTGAATTTGTCACTGAGGGCTTTTGGTGCTTGCAACAATGATTCTTTGAATAAATCTGCTGTGGGTAGCGGTACGCACCAGCTAGGCACGCCATTTAATTTCTCTCTGCGCGACGGCGCCGAACATCATTACCAAAACTCAGAAAATAATATTCTGTGATACAAAGCGTGCGGACCAGGAATGCCAATTTCACACCCCAACATCAGTGTTATATGGAACAATCACTTTTATGCGGTACGCAATTTTTACGCGCCCAAAATTTAAAGGTGGGTCAGCCATATGACGTGCGTGTGTCTTGTGCGAAATATGGCGTGTTTCATTTGCTTTTGAAAGTGTTTCGGGCAAAATCAAGCAAACATCGGCAGGAATCTGCGGCAAATCTGAGGCGAACACGAAGCCGAATCTGAAACCGAAGTTTTCTGAAACTTACAAAACTTTCTGCCCTATGGTATCGAGGAAACGAAGACTTTTATGCCATAGCCCGAGGGGGATGCGAACCAGAGCCGGTGCAGACAGAGCAGCTTTCGATCGCTTCCCCAGTGCCTTAGACCACCCAGAGATCATCGATTTATTTTTCTATCGCATGGTATTTATTATAGTGAAATTTATTCTATGTGTGGTCATGGACAGAATTTGCGGGATGCGGAATTGTGGATAAGAAAGACAGGCTTGGTTGAAGTTCAGCGAGAGCCAAACGGAGCTGTGAGACACCCGATTGGGCAGTTGCCTGTGAGACGCCAAACCGGACAGAGACGCCCAAACGGGCCTGTGAGCACCAAACCAGGCAGTCGCCTGTGAGATCCCCAACGTGGATGTCGCCGGTGAGGCGCCCAACCAGGCAGTCGCCTGAGAGACGCCGAAACGGACCTGTGAGATGCCATATCAGGCTGTCGCCTGTGAGCGTCCAAACGGGCCTATGAGAGCCTGTGAGACGCCCAAGCGGGCAGGAAGGGCAGACTCCAAGCCTTGACTCAGGCTGGCGTTGCTCCAACCGAACATCTGCTCGCTAATATGGTCACGTGAGCACATTTCAAGGTCACATGATCAGTACTCCACACGCCAGCTGCGACCGCGCTCTGACAGACCACCTGTGCTCTGTTCGAGCATGGTTACATGACCGGCACCGCTTAGCCGATCAGCTATGCCGCGCAGCTATCACTCGTTAGCCACGCCCCACCACCTTCCGTGACTCCGCGCCGCGTCTAAATGGTTTGGCTTACGGCCAAGTGGCTGCGCACGCATAAAGCTTTGCCCCAAGAGACCCCACATATGTTAACTAGCTAAGCTGGGATAAACATCTCTCGCTGTATTATTTCTATGCGGTCAGGAAAAGCAGACGGGTAAAAAGCATAGAAGCATGAGGAGGCATGCACGCTCTACCTGCTATAGAACAAACACGCGCTGACTGGCTATCGAGGCAATGCAGAAATATTTTCCCCTAAATTCGCAACCCGTCAACTTCTGATCATGGCAGTACAAGAACTATGTAGAAAGTCACGCACGTTGTATAGCAGCCACTAATTGACACAAAACACAATTAACGCCACATTAGAAGGAAGTGAAGGCTGAGCAGACCAGCTACTTCTATTTTTAGCTATACCCGCCACTATAAAAAGAAACGTCTGAAAGCGGCGGCACGTAAAGGCTCAAAAGCTCGGAAGAAAGCCGAGCACGCTGTGCGGCTAGTTAAGAAAAGCGGCTGATAGGGGCAGGCTCCTCAAGCCGCGAAAGCATCCAGTGGTACCATGCACGCATGACAAGCCAGGGGAACAGAAGCTGGCGAAGGCAGGAGCACGTTCACCAGCCAGAGGCTTTGCCACCTACACCGCTGTGCGGCTACCACCATCTCTAGGCCGTTTCAAAATGTCCTACTGCTTTCCTGCAATGTATTGCATACTTACAGCTGATCTCGATGCGACGACAATTTTTTTTTCTGTGTTAAATAGTTCTACTACCAACGCAAACAATTTCTTGTTTTACTGCATGGCACACTGCGGTCTTCTTCTGGTGGCCATATTCTGACAAAAAGCCAGAACCGTCCAGTATCTTTTTCTCAGTAATATCAGTCCTTCAGACTGTGGTGTTGTACCAGTAAAATTTGCAATTCACTATCGTGGTTAGGGTGCTTTAGCATGAAGTGTTCAGGGACCCATTCCCTTGAGGTTAAAGAAGCACCTCGCACCTATGAAACTTTATTATCACGCCGCAGATTGCAGAACGCACCTTGCTAAGACACCCTTTGGAAGAAGAAAAAAACATTTCTAATTCTACTGTATTCGCGCTTTTTACTGTAGCTTATTATGTGGATTTTCAGATACCATCAGGTACTCAGTTAAGCACTCGGACGAGCCTGGCGAATGTTTTTTGCTTACCTTTATTGACAACGACGGTAAGTGTGAAGCTGTGACTAATTTGTACTTATAGGAATGCAAAATGCTTGAAAAACCCTGAAAGCCTGCAAAATTTTTGTTCAACAAAAGAAATTGGTATTTCTTAACCGCTTGTACGTTTAGAATGTCTTTTTTTATTTTAGTAAGATCGCTGCTTCTTTGGAGGCGATTTTGTTTCGGCGAATAAAACGACTTTTTGCGAGCGGCAAGAGGAACAAAATTTAGATGAAGGTGATAACGTTAGTGTTGTGGAATAAACCGGCTTCGTGACGTTCCGTTCCATGCAAATATGTAACGAGAAAGCCAGGGATAACAGGCCCTGCTGCTGTGCAAGAGTGACGACGCTTCCAGATGACATTTGATTTCGCTTTGAAGTGCCGCATCCGTGGCATCAATTTCTTTTTGCGTTCTTTTGAAGCAACCAGGCTAGTACACCGTCAACAAACGTGCAGTTCAACTATAACATTGTTACCATGCGCCAATCGTCCGAGAAATTTTAGGCTGTGGTTTAGCCCTGAGCAGTAATCCTACCTGCATTCGATGGCAGAGCCACTCCACGTATTTTTCGTAAAAAATATCTCTCCACATAAACAGTGACATTGGGATGATCAGATGTGCTATCGAAGATGCACATAATCTTATCCGCCGTGATGGAACAGTAAGTATGGCGTTTTTCTCTTGAGCGTGTGTTTGAAGGTTTGATCTTGGCCGAGTTGGCCGCAGTTCAGCGGATGTAAAATGTAACGAGTGGTTCACGCTGAAGTTTCTGTGTGCTTATAATTAAAATCGTAGCGCAACAGGAATGAAACAAAAAATTCAGAGGGGCTGCTTACGCGCTGTGAAGACGAAAGCATTAGTGTATCATCGTGAGCGTTCGACCTCGACGCATGTTGCGCACTGAGAAATGAAACGAAGATACTCCTGCGAACGCTGTATCCACAAAGGTCGAAGTGAAACCCTCGGACACTCGATTCGAGTACCTGCGTCCAGCTAGCCTCCAACCTGACTAAGAGACGCATGCTATATGCTGCGAGAAATCGTATGGTACCACCCGCAACGGTGTACGGTAGCGGCACAATTTTAATACGAAAATTGGTTTGTGAGGCAAGGAAATGGCGCAGTAACTGTCTCACATCTCGGTGGACACCTCAACCGCGCCTTAAAGGAATCTGGGAAGGCATGCAGTTGAAGGTGCAAAGGTGCATGTGTCGTATAGGTTCGAGTCCCTGTCACAAGCTAGCCTGCAACCTGACTAGCACATGCACATATAAGCTATATGCAACGAGAAATCATATAACACCACCTGGAAAGCTGTACGACAAACGGCTGCTCATAATTTTGGTACGAATGTAGTCGGCAAAACTGCCGCCACGTTGAGATCAGCCAGTGGGTGGTATATATGGCGGTTCTGTGCTACCTGTGCTCGTCCTATGGCCGCTTGATGACGTCGCATTATTTTTCTTGTCATCGCTTGGATTTTCTATTCCATCTGCGAATATAAACACGCAATAAACACTAACATATAGCAAGGCTTTCGCCTTAAAAGAAACAAGGCACGACGTTCACAAGCACTGCTACCAACTGTTTGCTCGGGGTGGAAAGAAATATAGTAGGCCTATATGTGGAAAGCCCGTGCATGCACAGTAAAAACACATAACACGACAACAGTGAGTCACGGGCGTGTTACACAAGCGTGTTATCGTCTAACTGCATGTAAAAAGTCAAATTCTGCCAGAATACAAGCTTAACTAAGGGTCGCTTAATCATTGAGGTGATCGTTTATTTTATGTTGTCAGCTACTAGCAAAAGCCCGCCTTATAGTTCTCGCTTCTTCAGAGAAAATGTCCTTTAAATCGTGCCCCACACGTACAACCACTAATATGCGCGACAAGTTGCGCATAATTCATGTTCTTTTTCTTTCTGCACATGCTTCTGCAGACGGTCGTTAATGCGGCGGCTTATGCAGGTGAGACGAGGAGCTCATATCAACGGTGCCCGTGCACACAGACTTCACCCATATGCGCCTATCAGTGCATTGGTCATTGAATGTGCCTTGCTTCTCACTCGAAAATCTCATAGGGGGGGAGGCGAGCATGAACCAATTAATGTGCCCATTCTTGCCATATTGTCGTCCGGCCCTCTGTAATGTTATATGCACTATATTGGGCAATACACTATATTATGCAGCACATTTACTTGTTCATTGCAACTTAGTATGCGATCTACCCATCCCCCTCCTTTTTCCAGGGAAGCAGCAATGTGAGCTATACGTGTGGCTCGAAACTCTTACAGGCAAAACAGAAGAGTGCAAGACGAAATACTCCCAGTTTTGCTCTGAAGAAAACTACGTGCCACAATGCAAGTGCTAATGGTCCCTCAAAATCAGCAGTAGAACAGCTATTGCGTTGTACTTTTTAACGTTTTGTTATGGTGGCTAAGTCATCATATTAAATAGACGCATCAAGCTGCCGGCTTTTAAGTACGTAATAAAGGTACAGTTACTAAAACCTTTTACTGCCGTTGATGACCTCAGACGTATGAAAGTGCTGGTTTTTGAAGTATGTAATAAAGATTTTGTTGCTATTAGTGGCTATTTATTAATAGCAATGAAAGGAAAGAATGTTCCTAGCCACGGCATCTGCCATCGAAACGTGAAGCACCTGAGCTTCGACTAGCGGGAATAAAGGGAAAGGGAGAGGGAAAGAAAGGGGGAGGTATAGTAACAAAGGATAGGAGTAGAGAGTAATATACACTTTGTACAAATACAGAATATGGAAATATAATAAAGGTACGGCTGTTGCGATATTTTCGGTGTCGTTTCCCATCTGTGCTGAGGCCATTACTGGGCTTATGCACATGGATGCTTGCTGAGTGCTGAACCTTAAATACTCTGCTGGGGAGAAACAAGCACGTACGCATTAAAGTGCGTATGTGTGGGCCTGCGAACGTATAGGCACTACTTATTGTGGGGCAGGAAGTTTTATCTGAAAACAGACGACCAAGCACTGGTTACTACGATTAGGTCTGCGATCAACGTGAATCGAAGAAGGGCAGCACGCCTGCTTATTACAACTTCGATGTTCTGCATCATCGGGGCTGTGGCAAGAAGATGACCGCTGCACTGTCACGCTTACCTCTGCCTGCGCTGCAGGAAAAAAAAGAGATTGTCTCTCTCGTTACATCCTGCATCACTAAACAGCATTTGCATGAATCGGTACAGGTTGCTGGTTTTGCAACCAGTAGGCAGAAAGTTAGGTGAGTGGATGAGATTTGAAAGTTTGTGACGATAAGCTGGCCGCGGCTGGCACCGGAACGGGTGACTTGGAGATGTATGGGAGAGACCTTTGCTAAGCAGTGGGCTAGTCGGGCTGATGACGATGTGAAGGGAGACCAGGCGCTGCAACATGTAATGTTATTAAATCTAAGGTCTGACGAAATCTCGTCTGGTCTGGTAATAAGTAACTCATTTCGAGGCACCGGACCTGTTGAGGCTCTTGAAATTTTGCCTAGAAAACACGTTTTTCGTCTTCCGAGGCACCTTCTACAAACAGGTGCATGGAACAGCAATGGGCGCGGCCATTTCGGTCACGGCTGCTAACCTGACCTTGAAAGCTATAGAAAACCAAGCTCTGGCGTCTTTCCAACCACGGCCTAAGATCTTCCTGCGATATATTGATGATTGCTTTTGCATCATAAAAAACGATGCACTCACCGCCTTCACAGAGCACCGCCTTCACAACAGGAGTAGGGAGTAAGGATACACTCACCGCCTTCACTCACCGCCTTCACAACAGCATCGCTGAGGCCATTACGTTTACTGTTGAGGAGGAGGTTGCCAACCGTCTGCCTTTTTTGGACGCGTCAGTAGAGAGAGATGGCCGCTGCCTTTTGTTTCAAGTCTTCAGGAAGCCCACCCACACGGGCAGGTACCTGCATTTTGACTCGGTCAACCCGGCCTGCCACAAACGTGCAGTTGCAGCTTCGCTAATTCAACGATCCCGAAAAATCTGCTCAAGACCTGAAGATGGTGCCTCGGACTTGATACAAATGCGTCGTGATTTGATGAACTGCGGCTACCCTAGGAATTTTTTGGACTCCGTTGAACGTCGCTCGGTACGGTCAGCGGAACCGGTCGGCAGCCATTGCAAAGCACGTGTCGCCATACCTTATGTGCCAGGCATAAGCGAAGCACTGGGACGTGTCCTGCGCACGTACGACGTGCACGTTTCCCACGTTCCCGCCCGCAAGTTACGGCACGAGCTCGTGAAGGTCAAGGACAAACTAAAGAAAGAAAAATTTCCGGATGTTGTGTAGAGAATCCCCTGCGCCAAGTGCGACTATTGGTGACTTCCAATCGCAGAGTTGGAGCACTTCTGGAGCAACGTTTCCTGCTCTTTTCGGAGCAACTGTATTCAAACGCAGATCTGAGGCACGGATCGCGTCTTCCAATCGTACACAGGGAGCGGTTGCCGAGCCGAGATTGCTCCGTGGAGCAGTCGGGACTGCTCCGCCGAAATCGGCGGATCCGACCGGAAGTTTGCGTGACGTTCTTTTTCAGCGGCGATAGCGGCGCCCTACATGCTTTGGCCTGCATGCTCTGGCCACAGCAAGTGTACTCCAATCGCAATTTCAGGCCGCGCGCTCTGCGCCGGATTCAGGCGCTCTGTCACAGAGCGTGCAGACCGCTCCGGGCCTGCGATTGGAATTCACCATATGTTTACATCGGCGAGAGCGGGAATTTTGAGAGGCGTCTGAAAGAACACATGTCGGACGTGAAGAACAAGAAAGTTACTTCCAACGCACTTGCGGAGCACGCCGTATCGGCAGGTCATGATATCTGCTGGGAAAGGGCTTCCATCATCGCCAAAGAAAAGAACTGGCTCTCACGCCAGTATCTCGAGTCCTTGGTGATTCAGACTACTGACAAAAAGACTTAATCGTAACAACGGCAATCTCCCGCCAACCTACGCAGGATGCCTGTGACGATTATTGAAGCATATTTAAGTGTCGCTGTTCTAGAATAAATTTCAGTGAACAAGGCTTCCGTATGGAAGCCGAAACGTCTGTTCTGACAAAAACCTTTGGTCGGCGTCTGCCTTTTTTATGTAATTTTATACATAACAACTAAGTTTCATAACAAATAGGCAACCAGCTGCCTATTTGTGATAATTAAGAAGTTATCATAAATTAGTTCACGAGCTTAGTACTTCACACTATTGACCGGTCATTCTAAAACTGCGCAAACAAGATAAGGACGAAGGAGTACCTACCAACTCGCCCAGGCTTCTACATTGCCAATTCACCGGCTTTCCAGTGTCCGCCAGCACTGTTAATACTATGCAGCAAAAGCCATATCTTTACCCCAAGAAGACTATTTTTTTAATATTTTTGAGAGACCTTGAAACACTTGGTATATACTCTGTAAAGCGCCGTTATAACAGAGTACACCCAAAGGTGCATGTTTGCGAAGCTGTCGCTAAAGCATCACATTAGCCATTATTGCTTAACGAAAGACAAATGAGTCATTTTAGCCGCAGTTTATTGCCTCATAAAATCGAACACCTTCTTAAATAGGTTATAAAACATTTTATTTTTATTTCTAGTGTTGGATGGAACACGATACAGTGCCTAAAAAGATGTGGGCAATGATGAGAAGTAACGTGGATGAGGGCCTATCTCCAAACGGGGAATAAATAGTTGATGATGACTGAGAGCACACATCTAGTTTTAACTCTGATACCTCGCTAAGGATCTCTCAGTGACGACATCGACAGTAAAGTACCTGCCAGCAGACCACGCATTTACCGACGACCTAACAAGGGGCACCGCCAATTTAAATGTCTTAAGTTTGGAAGCAAGGAGTCCATTTTCGCGCCTACAATCTCGCCTACAACAGTATAGTTTAACCTATAGTTTTACCTCCACACCCAAAATCGATTTCGCGCTTTGGAATAAGCCCGTGTGCTGTGCGGTGTCAGTGCACGTTAAAGATCCCCAGGTGGTCGAAATTATTCCGGAGCCCTCCACTACGGCACTTCTTCTTCCTTTCTTCTTTCACTCCCTCCTTATCCCTTCCCTTACGGCGCGGTTCAGGTGTCCAACGATATATGAGACAGATACTGCGCCATTTCCTTTCCCAAAAAACCAATTATTATTATTATTATTATTATTATTTGGAATAAAATTCTCCGAAATGGATAGCCTGTCACTGGTAACATATTAGATCTATCTTTTTTTGTCATTTTGACGTATCACTGCAGTTCGTTTTACCTTCATACCTTATTAAATATCCATCTCGCGGTGGCTGAGTGGTTATGGCGCTCGGCTGCCGGCCCGAAAGATGCGGGTTCGATCCCTGCCGCGGCGGTTGAATTTCGATGGAGGCGAAATTCTAGAGGCCCGTGTACTGTGCGATGTCAGTGCACATCAAAGAACTCCACGTGGTCGAAATTTCCGGAGCCTTTCACTGCGGCGTCTCTCATAGCCTGAGTCGCTTTTGGACGTTAAACCCACATAAACCATAAACCGTAAATATCAATCTGGCTGCCGAGATGCCTCACTACCGCCAGCGTTAAAATGGAGAAGGTACATACGTCGTATCTAAAAGCTTTAATCTTTGTGGGATTCGCCATTTTAGTGGCTTAAAATGTAACTTTGGTCGTCGAAGAGCATATCTCCGTCAATGCAAGAACGAAGAAGACGTATCATATATACGTGCTGCAGCCCAGAGCTGCAAAGAAAAGAAAGTGAAGTCTTCATTTTCCAGCGTTTCGCTTCTGGACCGCTTCGCTCTACAGCTGGCCTCGGTAAGTTCTCGTAAACTTCGTTGAGGCACTCGCATGCACCCTTTCTGCATGCACATCAGAATCAACAACTCAGCAACTGAACGCAGAGTCTGTTCATGTTCTTGACTGCAAAAAAGAAATGAGGGAAGGTGTGATAGAAGACTACCGCTACTCTTTGATTTACCCTGAATTGTTAGTGAGATTGATTGGTGACTTTACTTGTTGTTTAAATATTGTTTATAACTTTTCTTTTCGCTTTCCATTAAAGGAAGCACTATCTCGGGTTTGCCAAGTTAGCATACGCCACCGTTCTCCGGTGTTTGCACGTAAACTTCTTTTGCGGCGGCTTTCATCAGTTGGAGGACGTGCGGCTCCCACGACTTCCGCAGGTTGAGTCCGAGCTGACTGCAGCTTCCGCAGTCGCTCTTCGCGTGAAAGTCGCTAATCAAGCACGATAGCGCGAGCACATGAGGGAGTTAGAACGAGGCACATGAAGATTTTGGCTCCTCGTGACATTCCACTTCAACGTACTATAAGGCACACAAGGGCAGCATGTTTGACCGTGTTTATCGTGCAGTGCGTAGTGGAAGTTAAAACGAAATGCTTTCGTTTTCTTCGACTAAATCGTAATAATAACTGCCTTGCTTGATTTATCAGGTTGCTTGTGCGTTGGGTGGTGCATTTTTGTCTTCGCAGGTGTGAATTTCTTGGAAATCGACCAGCACACGTCCTTACAACCATGTTCCGTCTGCTGGCCACGTTAGCTGCCGTGCTTCTGTACGTCGCACACACCCAGAGCTCCCCTACTGGAACGTAAGTATACAACTTTCTTCTGCATCTTTCTGAACGTCATCACCAGTGCCAGAAGATTAGCGCCCGAAAACCCGTAGCAGATCCTTGTGCAAAGCACTCGCATAGCAGCCGAGACAAAAATTACACCTTCGGGCCATATTTTGTAGCATTTCGTCTGGTCATGACGTCAGCCATGACGAAAGCAACTGGAGGCGAGGAAGCAAGCGCCCAGCCGCAGGCGCGACCGGTCTGGACGTGCGACAACCACCCCATCACCGTCGCATCCAGTCCGGCCGTGACACAGGGCACCATGAACAGCCGGTTGGTCGCGCAACCACTCCACTGTTTCTTTCCCGAGACAGAGGCAGCACTGGGAAAGCTCGTCAGTCGTGTCAAGCCCGTAGTTGCGCTTTATCATTTGTCGGCGTCGGCGCCAGTACGGTGGCGTCGGCGTGGGGCGTTTTTATGCGAGTAACATCAGGACGTCTTTCTGTCAAGACGAGCGTGTCGTCCTACACGTGACACAAGTCACCGGGAACAGCACCCAATGGAAGAAAGGCAGATGAAAAGAAAAATAAATTAAACGTTACAAAATGCGACCCAGGTGCCCTTCCTGTTCAAAGATAGAAACTAGCGAGGGAGTTAGTTACGATATCATCTGGATCTGACAGCGTTCAAGGTTTTGTCGTATAAATATAGCCAGGAAAATAAATAAGAACTCCTGACTTTTCTTTCTCCTGCTGGACAAATAACTAGTTAGGGTAAAAGTAATTAGTTGAGGTGGTTCTGAATGAAATAGTTTGGTTCTGTTAACATTTTGCCATTCTCAATAAAATGTTTCTACGCTTATTAAAGAATGCAGAAGCTTGTTTCACTTTCATGTAATATGAACTCACTGCTCATACTTTCTTTCAATATTTTCAGCCATTCCGAGCCTTGCGACGCAGATGCGTGCAATAAAACTTGTAACAAGCAGTACGATGGGTGGAACGACAATGATGTCATCGGCAAGTGTGACAACAACAAGTGTCGCTGCTATCATCGCTCACGTGAGTAATGTAAAATGAGTGCGACGTCGCCAGTGACTTTTTTCACTCGCGTTTTACGTAGGTTACGTAGGTTTGTTGATGGCCCTACTGTGGCCGTGCGCTGGCTGTGATTATTATATTACTGACACAAGGTATACCGTGTTAACAGAGATCTGTGATGTTTAGGACGCTCTGTACAGTACTGTGCTCAAGTGCAGGCTTCTGTTTGATTTGAAAATCAACTTACTGAGTGAGACATTCGAACTGTTCTGTGAGCTAGGACGCTTCTTTCGGCATACTATACAATTCACTTTTGACCTACAGTATTTAATGAAACCCTTTTACGCTGCGCTGGAAACCAATTTTTTTAAAAGCATGCGACTTGTCTGCGCGGGTATGTATAAAACAAGTAAACGCTTCAGAGTTCAGCTATGTGGAACTGCATTCGGCACAAAACGAAAATTTCAGTTGCCACACAGGTACCATCGACGCAGAAATGCTCAAGAATTATGCAAGCTGCGACGGGGTTTTGCTGTTTTATTTTGGGAATAAAAAACCAGTTGAAAATTCAGCAAGGAAAACCTAATGATTTGTTCTTCGCGTGTGAAGGCAGTGTTCAAAAAATTAATTTGTGCGTTGCTTCGTGAATTATGATTTCTTACCTGCAGCGTACTCGCGACACTTTATAAGAGGATACTACCTAGATGTTTTACAAGGTAAAGAATTGGTTTAAAAAATCCTCAAGCTTTCACAAAATTAATGTACGCAAAGAGCTCGTGTTGTCAAAACAGTGAAAGCTCCGCACGTCAAAAACTGCTAATTTCATAACGCACTGAGTAAACCATGTTAAATGTGATTGACCGTCCCGATCCACCGCCTATTGGGTTTCTGATTCGTCAGCAGTGGTTTTTGTGCTTCAGATGAAACATGTCACAAAGCTCTGTATTTTAAGCTGGTTTGTAAAAGATTAAATGCAACCAAGAGGACTAGAGGACAGACGAAATACACATACACAACGCAGCAGTTTTTCTTTTTGTCTGTGTGTGCCATATACGGCATTTTAGAGCTGTTTTTGCGGCATCGTTTTAATACATGAGCTATAATATAGCCTCAACGTGGAATAGCGGGGATCATGAAATAGCAGAATGATATCCCAGGTTGCCATAAGTAATGCCAGAGTTGTCACGATCGCTGTCAGAGTTGCTCAAATGGAGCTTATACCCGCATCGAGTAATAATCTTGTGCAATGCGTGCGGAAAAGTAATTTTTCATAGGCTGTACGTAAGTTTCGTTTATATTCCGAGTTTTTATATTTTATAAGAAGTACAAGGCGCTCTCTTTGTGTACCTATAGTACTGATCAAGGAACAAGATTGTTAATCTCAAATTGCCACCTCTGCTGAGAGCTCATGTTCGGTGGGTAAAATAGTGTGCAATGAAATTAAACAAAAAAAGATTGGTCGTTCAATCTTAACCGTGAAATGGCAGGATTCTAAACCATGTTGTGAAGCTTGCACACGCTGCAAGGACGTGTATCTGAAGTGAAGTCACGTGTGTACCATGAGCTTTTTATTTTTTCAGCCCAACCACGAGACATCCAGCTCGCACTCTGGATACACATTTTTCGCTATTCCTTTTCTATCTTAATTCGCAGGGAAAATATAGTGGCTTCCAAATGCAGCCTTAGCGACGTACGAGGAATGACCCCCCTTGTGTTCTTGTAAACCAGCGCAACGGCTCGAAGCCAAACAGGGAAGGGACAAAAAGAAAGCGTCAGCGCTGTGTTTTGTCCCTTTCTGTTTGGCTTCGAGCCGTTGCGCTGGTTTACAAGAACCATGTCTGACCAACTCGTCCATCAGTTCATGTCGGACCCCCCCTTGTGTTTCACCGCTTGGGTCAGGGTGTCTTTTCTACACTATGAACATGAGCGTTAACACAGGAGCACAGACTGCTGGGCTATTTGGAAATATGTTGTTGTATTTAGTGAAATCATCCCGACGAGTACCTTCATCTTGAGGGTGTATGCCTGTTATCGGTAACTCGCCCATTTTTTTTCGCAAAGTCGCAGCCAGCGAGTGATAAAAATAACTGAGACATTCCATGTAATCAAGAGTAGTATTCGTCAGATAATTAGCCATTTATTTCATTAACGGAGGACAAATTCACGTATCTGAGCAGCGCGTGCAGACGACTTCAGCACTTTTCACCGTCTGTACTTATATTCTCATTTTTTTTTATACTGATCAAACCTTCTTTTGTGTTCCTATATATTGTTTTTATGCTTTTTATGTGCTTGTCCTTTTGCGATGATTTCACGGTGTGCCAAGCGGTAACACATAGTTACAGGACCTGCGCTCGTTCTGCGGTCTCTCCGCCGCCGCGGTGGCTGAGTGGTTATTGGCGCTCGGCTGCTGGCCCGAAAGATGCGGGTTCGATCCCGGCCGCGGCGGTCGAATTTCGATGGAGGCGAAGTTCTAGAGGCCCGTGTGCTGTGCGATGTCAGTGCACGTAAAAGAACCCCAGGTGGTCGAAATTTCCGGAGACCTTCACTACGGCGTCTCTCATAGCCTGAGTCGCTTTGGGGCGTTAAACCCCCACAAAGCATAAAGCGTTCTGCGGTCTCTGCCTTCGCTTGCGCGGTTTTGAAGGAGTAATATCATGTGATGCCCAAGGCCAGAATTGTTCAACCCATTTTTCCAGCATTCCTTGTTCGTCTAGAGATATTTCGTCTCGTTTCTCTGTTCCACTCAGTGTGATATGGTGTATTAGGCATTTCACTGCTGAGCACGAGGCTGAGGGATCGAATTCATGTCAATGCAGCCGCATTTTGATGGCAGCGAGACGCAAGAGCTTTTGTTAGAACTGAATAACTCTACTACATTAAATGCAGTGGGGTATTACTTTATGCAGTAGGCAGCTTCTTTTTCTCTTAACGGAGCTCTAGTAGAGGCCCATGTATTTGTCGGGGCTATCATCCGCGCTCGTAAATATGTAGGTATGCGCCTGTATATTTACGAGCGTAGATAATAGCCCCTGCGTATGATCCTCGGTTATCGTAGATGCTCCCGTAAGGAACACGTACAGTCACTCTAGGTTATCCATGAGAGCTTGTGCCTGTATGGGTGAAATATTATGCTCCCGCTGGAACACCTTTACAGGTATTACAGCGCTGTATGGGTGGGGTGGGCTTCCACTGGAACACATGTATTACAGCACTATCTATATAGGCCTTTTCAATCTGAGCTCCCTGCAGGCGTCGCCGTGTTGCTGTCCGGACTGTCGTGTAGCATCCGCACAGTTTCACCTCCGCAGAGAATATGCACAGGCCAATCTGGACATGTGCATCTCTGAACATGGACAGAAAGACATAAACTGACGCGGAAGACTTGACAAACGAAAGTTAAAGGTGGTTAAAATCTAACCTGTAATCCCAAGCGGGTAATCTATTTCATGGGTTAAAAACGTCCACGTGTTCTGCGGTGTTGATGTACGCGAAAGGTGCACTGATGACGACTCAGGCTAATTATTGTTCGCATTAAAATTTTATTGTTTGGCTTTTTCCGAGTATGTTGAAGTTTTTCCGGCAGCAAAATACACATTTATTGCCGAGAAAATTCTATTTAAATATAAATCTCCCCGCCAGCCGATTCATACTCTTGACGTCCTTACCAGAACAGGACGGGTTGCCACGGGCTTGAAATGAATGTCTGTGTAGCCGTAGCCTCTCTGATCCCCGCCGAAAAGTCGGTGTCGACGAACTCATTTTACCTCCGAAGTCAGCCGGTTAGAGCAGCGCCAGTATTTAGTTTTCTTTTTTTGTACCTTACAAAAGCTCAATTTTCTGTGAGATATTAGAACGCGAGGCCTTATCGATAGAGGCCAACTTAATTTGTCCTCGCTGTCAAAGATTTAAAGAAGCCCAGTCTTTCAGACCGTGCTATCTGTCATAGCCGATGTGACGCTTCGGGGCATTGGAACCCATATGCCGTGCCTTTTGCTTTCTGGAGAGCCCCCGGTATAGGCGATCCCACGGGGACGTAAACCGGAATGTCAATCTCTGATTATTCTATTTCTGTTCGTAACAAGACTCACCTTAGTCGCTCACAGCAGACAACAGCGACGAGTCGTTACCGCTCATTTTTATTTTCCGTGCAGTCTGCGACGAAGAAGGATGCGCAAAAACCTGCCATGAGCATCACGGACAAGAGTTCAACCTGCGGTCCCACTGCAAAGACGGAACTTGCATCTGCGGCTGGGACAAGAGTAAGCGGTCTCCTGATGTCCTTGCGCCCTTCCATGAAAAACAAACAAACAAAACGCGAAAGTGCAGCCAGTTATATGGCGCGACAAGTGACGTTTTCGTGGTAGGTTCGAAGCTGCAGACTAACACACAGCCACGTTTTCTTCGAGTATACAGACCTCCAACGTGTCAACAGCAGCACAGTATAGCGCGTGTTATCTTGTGATAATCGTGCACCTCCGTTATCGCCGAGGTTACGCGCATGCCTAACATGTATCAGGATACTGTGCCTTTGGTCATGCAGTGGTATTGGCCTCTGGAATATGTCCATCTTTACAGACAATCGCAGCGCGAATAGCGGTCGCGTGTCTATCCGTTATACCGGCCACCGACGTTCATGAGGAATGTGTCGCCGCTTATTGTCGTAGGTTATTACGCTTTCGCAGTGCGCCATCTTGCATACGCAGCCCCAGAATTGGTGGTTGCGCTACTGCTCACAGCGTCAGTGTAAAAGTGATTTTCACCCTTTTATTTACAAGCATCCTCCCTGAGACAGGGGGGTGTACAAATTAAAGAAACCAATTAAACACATTAATTTACTGGGCAAGGTGGCGCTCACCACCGCCCCGATACAAAGAGGATTCGATAGTTATCTACCACGCGCTTTTGTACTCCTGTCAACACCTTAGATGTCGTTGCTTACCACTACATAATGCACAGTAGCAGCCGCACGAAATGAAATTAAACGAAACGGGAAACAGGACCGTTGTCTCGCCTGAAATAACTTTGAAGAGTAAAAAAAAAAAATCCGCACCTTCTTCGTTGTTTACATTCAGTGGGACAGTGCGGACTTCGCTGGACTTAGTGGCGTGTCAGAGCCCGAGCTGAACGCAGTGTTCTGTCAGAAATATCGCTGCTATAGTCGGATACAACTCAAGAACGCAGCGGCTTTTCCCCGTCAAAGGACCCGCTTCCAGCCAATGGCGTCTGCCGATTCTCATGTCCCTGCTAGCCTGACAAACAGGGAGCGGCGCCACATGTAGAAAGGGGTCTATCCCCGACAATATATAGGGAAGTGATTACCCCCTTTCATCTGCCACTCCCTGCTTTGTCACACTAGCAGGGTCACGAGAATCGGCCGACGCCATTGGCTGGAAGGGGGTCCTTAGACGGGGAAAAGACGCTTCGTTCTTGAGTTGTATCTGACTATAGTTAGTACGAAGTGATCTGCCGTCCTCGCCTCGTCACTATGGTTATAGAGATGCTCCGCTTATTTTTTTTTTGTAATTTATTCTTGCGCACTCGTCATCCTAGGCGAAAAGTAGACTCGTTAAATTGGAAACAAGCAAACCGAACCGGTGTAAAATGAGCGATGCATAGAAATTGTATACTGAACAAAGACTGCTAGCACAATTTGTATTTTTCGCTCTCAAGAACACTCCCCTCTTCGACAGGAGGTGGACTTACTGGCATGAAACGCAACGATGCAAGCATAGCCTTGCTTTGCAGAGCTTTAGCCTCCAGAGGTGCGACGAGGCGACATTATGGGCCAAACGAAGTGTATTCGCCTTCAACACTACAGTCCCGCAAGTCACCATCAGTCGTTGGTGGTTCTGATGCAACTCGCCGTCTAAAGTGGCGGAATGAACTCGTCCACACCGGGTGGTTTCTGCTCTTGTGGTTTCTTTAGTGCTCTTACTACGTGATTGTGCAGTTGTAGATTACAGGAGGGGTGGTACACGCATACAAGGCTCTCCTACCTAGACAAGCAGCTTCCACGCAAGAGCAGTCATACCCACCAATTCTTGACAAAAGCATTTTTTGAACGGGAACCAGTTTATGAACGCAATTTTTTCGTATATTTTAAGAGCTCACTAGAACAATAAATACATACGCAGGTCTCCTGTCGGCAGGCTTGCATTTTTTTTTTGCTTTTCACGTTTTTGCTGTCACCACTGGTTTTCTATTGCAGTCTTAACTGCTCGATTTGAGTGATGGAAACACTTTAAAAGAAAGATTTTGCTTCACCTTCAATATTTACATAACAATACCTTACAATATTTCAGTATTCAAAATTTTTGCCCAAGAATGTTGGAGATGTTTTGTACATTGCCTCCCAGAACGAGTTTTTTTTTCTTTTTGCTCACGTGTTCTTCAAAATGTGATTTCGATAAAGACTCTAGTAAAGAAAGACAACTGCGAAACTAAAGTAAAATAAAGATTTTTCATTACCTTCAATATTTCATAACAATACCGAACAATAATTCAATATTCAAAATTTTTGTCCAAGAATGTTGGACATGTTCGTACTTACCCTCCCAAAACGAGTTTTCTTTTTTTTTTTGCTCACGTGTTCTTCAAAATTTGAACTCGATAAAGACTCTAGTACAGAAAGACAACGGCGAAATTAAACTGTTTTAGTTTTTTTAAAGACGTTTAGTGCTGAGTGTGACAAAAGAAATCGTATTCTATTCAAAGCGCGAAGCAAACCAAGTGAGTTACTGCAGGAGAAATCTTTTTTCGTCAGGTGAAAAACGACTCATAAGTCAGTGACTAACCTTCGCTTGTCTGTTTTCTTTCTCGATATAACAGCGCTAATATAATACTGCTCTTTACCTTTACGCATCTGCCCTGTTTAGAATGTGTGATAGAGGAATGCGAAGCTGCTTGCGCCAAGATCTACGCCGGAAAGCCCAACATTGAATCAGAATGCAAGGACGAATCCTGCTACTGCAAATGGCACGGAGGTAACGATTTCTTCTTATCGCAAATAAATTTCTCGTTGGCTGCCGCGCATAGTATAAACAAGATTTATTACAGCCTGAAGTCATAAGCCGTTTAAGTTATAGTACAAGGCACCCACGTGGTTATGAAAAGGTTATGAAAAGGACTGCCAGTCGTATACCATCTTGGCCTGTTGTTTTTTTTGTTGTTGTTGGCGGCAACGTCACCCAGTTAGGAATATGCTTTCTAAGTTATGTATTAACTAGTCACCAACAATTTATTCTCTTTTCATGTCTCAGGACTCGAAAAACTTAGAAATCGGAAAGTTTCTCAACAAACATCTGTTCCTGTAATTTCTTCGCAGTGGTTTTGACGCGGAAGATCTTTTTCCAGTGCTACAGAAACAATGCGCAAATTCTGGAACACCTTGGAGCCCAGAAGTTTCCGAGCTTGGCACCACTTACTGATTGGTCTTTATATTATTTGCCCGTCCAAAATAGCGCAGCCACAACCCCTCTGAGCACGCACGGAGCCAGAAATCATAATGGTCTTGCAGCGCCTCGCGTATATACTATGGAAGAAAACCGCTCAGGATAAAGCAAACCTTTTGAACGCAGCGCTAAGCGGGGCATGCTCCTAGACTTCCTAAATTGAAAATCTAAATGGCAAACACTTTAAGATGAAGTGTTCATTCTCGATAAATAAACAGTCAGTTTAAAAATAAAAATATCTCTCTTCTCATGCTTCTCATGTTACGAACAAAGAAACGGGAGAAGCTGCTAAGAAGCGCGTCGACCAGCTGCGACATCATTCACGAACCTGATAGCGTGTATTTTTGCATGGTAATTAGCTCGCGCTTTGGTCGCAACAAATAATTGACTCACAACGTGGATCGACAAACGTGACCCGTTGAAAACGCAGCACAGCTTTTACACCAGTGGTGCACCCGTCAGGGACGGATGTTGCCAAAGGCTAAAGAAAATGTTGATGGTGAGCAAATGAAGTGTACATTGGACTGACATTGAGTGGCGAAAGTTAGTTCACAGGTACTGGTCTAATGTTCAAGGCGTGCACCGCCGGCCCTGCAGCGAGACGGTCTCTTCTAGTTCGGAGCGATCCAAACTCTTGCCTTTTTGCACTTCTTTGTACTATGTAGTGCAAATAAGTAGCACATAAACATAATTTTGTTCATCTTCGAGATTCTTTCGTCACTAGCTAGATACTTACCCGACGTTCACTCTTCTGGTGCGTAAATTTATGCTCTCTTGTCATTAAGTTTTCACCCCCTTTATTATTTTTTTTTGGTCAGCGTCGAGTCTGACGAAAGGGGTGCAGAGATGAACACTTACTGTCATCTTCTAGTTGACAGCGCACTGGTCGAGCCCGCTGACTAAGTGACACACCAGCATCATTTTGAAATTGACCCAAGTATGTCTGTCACTTCTCATCGGAACTTAACGGTTGTTAACTAGGCGTATTTTCCTGAATCATCTAGTAAACATGCAGCTACATGCAGCGAGTGTGTGTGTGATTCACGCAGGCACTCTGCACGGTTCCAATGTGCACCGACATTTAGCACACACGGGACAGTTCTTCGGAACAGTGTACTGGTAATCTGGAGTCAAGCGCAATGTTTTTTTTAATGTTTGAATCCTCCGCCTCTCGGTTCCAGTGGTGCCCGCTACCGGCTCAGCGCCCAACGCGACTGACGGGAAGAATTTCGAAAACAAAGATTTCCGCCTCCAAGGCAGAGCCACATTCAGCCTCTGGAAACCGGCATGACGAGACCGCGTTTGAAGAATTTGTCGCAAGTTGCATGCGTGCTTCGCCTGCTGTGTAAATGTGCAGACAATAAAAAAAGAAACAAGAGAAACGGAGACGACCTTTATTCAAGATTTAAAAAAAAATGGACGTTGTGTGGCATGCGGTTATTTCGAGCGCCCCCAAGCTCAAGACACTTGTTATTCCAGGTACGTGTAAGGAGGGAAAGGGGGGGGGGGGGGGGATTTCTCATTAGGTAAGTAAGAGGGTCCATTTCGTGCATACAGCAAAAGGAAGGAAAGGTATTCTATTTTTACTTTTTCATACACTGTTGCGCTTTAAGTTCTTCAAAAATAACTTATTTCCTAGAACACGGAAGAATGGAGCTAATAGGTTGCCGAGGGGCTAGAAAAACTGCTGCTTGAATAGTTCATGTGGTTTTTTTGGTTGATGTAACAACTTTTATTGCCATCAGAAAAGACTACGTGCCGGGGGCACGTAGGCCTGGGAGGCGGGTAGTTGCGCGTCCGCGGTTGGAGGCTCGTTGGCAGTCCTTGACTGGTAGCGGCCTCTTCCGTCAGATGGATGGTGTTGCGCTGGAGCTCAGGGTCCGGGCTTCTTAGCAGGGTGTCCCGGGCTTCTCTACTATCAATATTTTTGCCCGCCCTGAGAGAATTTGGGCACTCCCAAATTATGTGGTCGAGGGTCCCTCTCGCCCCACAGTGAGTGCATCGATCATGCGATCTCAGCTCTGGGTACACGTGGTAAGCCCATACCTGGTTCATAAATGTATTTAGTCTGCAGCCGCCTCCACGCAACAGCTTCTCTATTATTTAATTTTGGCTCTGGTGGGGGTACCTGCCTACGTCCCAATTTGTAATGCTCAACAATTTCCCTGTAATTTTGCAGACGCTCCTCTTACCCCAGCGCTCGGTGAAGGGGGGGGGGGGGGGGGGAGGGCTCTACGGCTACCCAGAGAACTCGAGCTAGCTCGTGAGCCGCCTCGTTACCGGGGAAGGCGGCGTGTGCGGGTGTACAAATTAACTGAATTTTCCTATCCAGCGGTTGTTGGCTAAGGATCTTGGCCGCTTCGGTGAGGTCCTGCCTCTTCCAGAATTGTGAATGGCAGTTTTAGTGTCGCTTACTACGAATTTTGCTTTTATTCCTGCGCAGGCGAGCGCTATAGAAACTTCCTCCGCAGTCTCTATGTTGCGCCCCCGGATGGCTGCCGCGGAGACACGCGCTCTTCTCACGTGTGACGTTATGGCGTCGAACAACTGACAACGCACTTTAGTTTCCGGTTGCTATGCCTAACTTTGCTGAAACCTCTGTTATAACGATACTGGATAGATGGGGAGACGATTTTAGGCTGAGTTTTATCAAAGAAATGCTATTAATGCATACAGTGATAACCGAGGAATTGTGGACGCGTTTAATGAACGGTATTCTATCAAGAATAGCAGCTGGGCGATTCCACGATAGATCAAAATGCTTAAATATATATATAATTTTCTGCTTTAATTTATTACGCATCCAAAATTTAGTAGGTCAATATTGCATTTCATTTTCGGAAAATGCTAATATTCCCCTGAGCGGTGGCCTTGGGGTTGAGCATCCGCCTTGCACGCTGTTGCATGCGGTTCTGTCCCCAGTGCTGTCGGGCACCCACCGGTGATACAGTGGGTACAAGCTTCCCCTGGCCTGGTGCTCGGATTAATGAGGGGGAAATGCTTGGGAAATGGGTCTTTGACCACACCTTGAGCAAACGAAAGTACCCTGTGCCATGGCGCTCTTTGGAAAAGAGATGCTCTTGTGCCATAAAAATTCATTATCATCATCAGAAGAAAAAATGAATGACGTCATGGCAGAGCCAGTATTCTCGCGCACGGCGCTATTTCGCAACTTTGCAATAACGTAAGAATCGAGATATTCAAGCCGTGGCGCATATATTCTGCGTGCTAAAAGTGCACCGTAGGGGAAAATATGTTAGGCTTCTCTCCGCCATTGTGAGATAGCTACCGCTTCCTAGAAACATCTCGAAAACGCCACAAGTGTCTAACGAGGCTATATTAAAGAATTTTTTTTCTCCGCGTCTATAAGACATATCTTCAAATCCGCAGGATATATATGTAAGATCTAAAAGCGTGTAGCGACTTTCATTGTTATATAAGACATGGAAAGGCAAAAAAATTGCCCTAAATCTGGAATTTTTTTAATATGCAGTCTTTTTGAAAGATCAAAAGAAGTAAACGCATCCATAATTTTCTTAAAACTTTTGAAACAGGTCTCTAGAAAGAGGCGAAAATGAACACGAAAGAACATGTCGCATTGTACTGCCAGCAACTTTATCGAAGCTCAAATCTGTAACTTCTCGAGTATTGGCAGGAGCGCTTATAGATGAAAGTGCGGGAGCAGCAAATTCGCCCACCGCTGCTCTAAACTTGTCCCAAATGCCAAAACTGAAACATTTTTCGTCAAGAAAGAGCTAACATAACCTTTTTATGCACAAACACCCATCTTTGACGAAAGCATGGAATCGGTAGTGCCGATATCGCCGGGTGCAGGTATACAGCTGGGGGTGCGACTCCCGAGGAATGCATGTAATACCCCTGTCATTCGGCATTCCTCGGAGGCCTTTCCAGCGAAGGCACCTTTTTTCACCAAAACAGCGAAAGCTTAAAGGAGCAGCGACGCAGCTACACGGTGCAGCCCAAAGGTGAAACAGTCGTTCAGGCTTAGCACCCGCTGCTGTGCTCGAGGCGGCTGAAGTGAGTGTTTTAAAATTAAAGTGGGGCATTCTGTTCATTCGTTGAGCTCAGACATATTTTTTTGTTCTTATAGCTTCCTTAAAAGCACTGCAAGAGCTACTCTCATCAGCAGCAGCAGGTATTGTGTATGTGCCTTGGCCACCAGGGGCACTCGGAGTTGCTGCAACACTTTCACTGTCTTGAAATCTGGGCATAAAATATAAACACCCGCACCAAAAGCAAAGCCAGACACACCTATCGTATTAAAAAAAATATATTTTCAAACATTGTTGCCTGTATCTATTTTTTATTGCTTTTACTTTTGACGTTGAATGGCACTGCCATCGTAAGTTCTCTAAGACCGCGCCATTCGGCTCCAAAGGTGTCTGACGGGCGCCTTCGCCTCCGAGGCCCTTAGCGACAAAGGCGCAACATTTGTGCCGTGTAGCTGCACTCCTTACGCCTTTGGATGTAAGGACCTGATTCTCAAAGGCCTTTGCGCTGCTAATACTCGCGGTGTCCGTTCGTCCGTCCGTGACACTCTTCAACTCGATAAGAAAAAAAATCTTTGTGCGCGATGGGATTCGAACCACTATCCTTCCGTTCCGCAGCTGAGCGTGTTAACGACAACGCTACTTCCTGCCAACACATATGTAGTTAGCCTTGTCTAGGGCGCTAGAGAGTGTTTGCAGAAATGCGTCGAATCAGACGGATGCATGCCTCCGAAACGCCCTCCAGTGTCTCCAGCATGTAAGATTCACAAACAATTGTGTACTTAACTAACATCTTAACCACACATCAGTGACACGAGCAGCAACATCGCGCTAAAGGCTT
The DNA here is from genome assembly GCA_030143305.2 of Amblyomma americanum. Lineage (NCBI taxonomy): Eukaryota > Metazoa > Arthropoda > Arachnida > Ixodida > Ixodidae > Amblyomma > Amblyomma americanum. The sequence continues at coordinate 54,520 of JARKHS020034256.1, read as the reverse complement.
TTGCCTCACCGCACTTTAGGTCAACAAAGAGCCCCCCTGAATTTTTTTACGCGATTTTCTTATTTCGCCCTAGCTGCGGGAAATTCAAAGTTTTGAAGTTTGTGACGTTTTTTCTTGTCGGGGAGGATAGCTTAGCCCAGTTTCATGTCTCAAAATTTTAATAACTTTCTCTTGCATATATTACGCCCAGAGCCGCTGCTAAGGAGACAATAGGCAACGAGTAATTAATGACTAATGAAGTGTCTATGTCGAGTCAGATTCGCATTTTTATCTTTGGGAGCAATGAAATTCTAAAGAAAGTCCTGGTTAACCCACCTTTCCGCATTCAGGCTATCGGGCTATATAAGTTGTCAGGTGGTGTCACAGACGCACGCTCAAAGCTCTACAGAGATCTCGCCCACTGAGCTCTTGCAAAAGGCACTCAGCGATCAGGTGCAGTTTGGACGCTTGCGACGTTTTTTCATGCCAAGGAGCATATTTTGGCCCAGTTTTATGTCTCAGAATTTCCGGAACTTTGTCCTGCCATAGCTGCTGCCAAAGAGGCCATAGGCAGCCCACCACAGTGCACATACAGAGTGTTGCACCTAAGACTTTACACAATTTTTAAAATATTCTTCTTGAGTTAGAAGAGCACTTTTTTCGACATAGCATTGTCAGCGGTGCAATGCATCACAATACAGCTAAGAGGTTCTAACTAGAAGGCTGGTTAAATAACACTGAATAGTTAACTTTTTAAATATTATTGTTTGGCTCCGTAATTACAAAGAGGCACGTAACCCACCGTAAGCAATAACCATATCAGTTTTTAGAAATTCGAAAATGCGATTACCCTCGGCGCTGTGGCCTAACAAAATCGGCCTATTCCGACGAGTTACGGACACTGGAGAGGTTGCTTTGCCTGCAAGCTTCTCAGACGTGCATGTATCTTGGCTCGATATAGCCAAACTTTTTTGGGCCACAGCGACGAGGCTGACAGCGCTTTCGAAATTCTAAAAGCTGACATGGATTTTACTTACCGTGGGCTACGTGCCTCTTATAATTACGGAGCCAAACGGTAATAGTTAAAAAGTTAACTATTCAATATTAGTTAATTAGCCCAGAGTTAGCTGTATTCTGATGTATTACACTTCTGACAAAGCTATGTTGAAAAAAGCGCTCTTTTAACTCAGAACGCCTATTTTTTTTTAAATTGTGTAAACTCTGATGAAACACCCTGTATATGATGCCGTTAGCGTTTCCAGGCCCTCGCTTTGGTGTTCCGCTGCAGGCATAGCATGGCTCGTTTTATTTTCTAATTCGAGTTTGACTTAAAAATACATTTGAGCTTTTTTAATTTATTTTGATCGGTTTAAGCCTGGAATAGTAAAGCTGGAGCAAGCATTTCCTCGACTTTTCTTTTACTATTCTCGTTTCTTTTTTCCCTTTCAGAGAGACTCAAGAATGAACGAATGAGGTCTTTCTTCGTTAACGAAAGGCAAGAAGACCCTAGAATAGAATGTGGATTAGTAAAACGTCTGCGGCCAGCTCATATGGGCATGTTTTAAAAATTCATTGGCATTGAAATGACCTTTTAAACTTCCACATTCTGTTGTAGGATGTAGTCGGCTTTCATTTGTCGCAACATCACAGGGGCACTGTGAAGTCAGAAAATCACACAAAAACTTTTGTTTGCGTGCATTTCTATGGCCACACTTCCAGCTGTTATATGCACCTGGCGATAGCGGCGCTATTGAATCCTGTTTACGTCACGGTTTTTCCCCCTAGAAATGCAATTAGGTATGCTCTCTCTTGACGCAAGAGGTTTCAGTCTTGGCATTTGGGGACAATTTAGAGCAGCGGCCGAATTGGCGGCTTCCGCACCTTCATTTAGGCACTCCCGCAGATGATTCAGAAGCTACAAGTTTCTAGATTGGGCAACATTTTTGAAAATAATATAATGAAACATGTTCTTTCATTTTCTTTTTCGTCTCCCAGAAATTTTAAGAAAAATTATGGATTTTTCCCCCTGTGATTTTTGAAAAAAGACTACCATATTTTAAAATGCCAGATTTAGGGCGACGTTTCTTGTGTTTTCCTATCTTATATTGAAAGTCGGTACACTCTCTTTAGCCCTTAAAAGATTATCTACCCTGATAATTTTATGGAAATGTGCCTTACACTCGCGGAGCAAAAAAAATTCCGAATATCGCCTTATTTGAGACTTGTGGCGTTTTCGAGGTTTCTTCTAGGAAGCAATAAAGTCCTCACAATAGCGGAATTAAACGTGACATATTCTTTCCAAAGTGTACTTTTAGCACGCCAAATACATTCATCATGGCCTGAATATCTCGATTCTTATGTCGCTGCAAATTTACGATATTGCTCTCAGCGCGAAAACACAGCTCCTGCTATGACGTCGCTCATTATTGTTTCGCCCGAAATACTAACATTTTCACAAAACGAAATGCTTATTTGGCCTACTGAATAATGTGTGCATAATATATAAAATATTCAAGAAAATTAAATATTCGAAATATTCGGGCAGTTTGATCTGGGGTGGAATCACCCAGCCTGTGACCTCTATTGATTTTTAATACAGGAACTTCATTTAACGTCGACATTTTAATGTTTCCTTGTCCGAACATTTTTGCCCGTTCGTTCGAGCCACTCGAAAACGCGCTGAAATAAATTACATGGGGGGTTTCAGCGGGATTCGAACCCATACCTCGTGGGTGCTAGGCTAATGCCTCTAACCACTCCGCTATTTCCGCTCCGGCTATTTCCGCTCTGTTGTTTCCTTAAACTGTAGGTATTTATTACAGTGAAATAATGTTCTATGTACATTAACTTTTTAAAAAGTCTTTAGAAAGCAATATGAAGACCACTTCAGAACAAGACACATAGAGGCAATGAAGCTCTATATGGCTTTTTGTTTCTGCCTAAGGTATTGGTGACTCAGCGGACGTTCTACAAATTGGGGCCTGCCATACATCAAGAGGACATAAATGTCAACGGAGAAGGCGAGAGTCAAAGGCAAAGCAAGGAACACAGAACGTGATTCTGTGAATAATAAGGGAATTACGGGAGAGAGTAGAAGACGAAGTTGTGGTGTTAAAGCCTGTGCACTGGTCACTTAGCTGACACAGGGACTCGGTGGATTTATTTGCTTTCCCTAATAAAAATACAAAAGCTTGGCGCAGGTGGTGCAATAAATACAAAACTGCCCAAAATAATTGCTTAAAAGAAGGTGACATCCGTGTCCAGTAAATTACCTAGGAAGCACCGGACGGTGTGCTGCGGACTACACGTAACCATTGTTTCCATTTAAGTCTTGACCTTCGTACGATGGGTGTTCTCAGGAAGCAAAGAAAAAGGTTGTTTAAGGTCATTCACTATGTAGTTTCTCTTGTACTTTCTTCAAGATGACTGCAGACATGGGCGGCCTTCTTAATAATCCTACCCAGAAGGACCTGCTGAGCTACACGCCATCTGAGCTTCATATCTAGGAGGAACTTTATACTGCACCTAACAGTGAAGCTCGCCTCTCAGATGACTGCATCCATGCTCCATGGGCCGCTACAGGTGCACTAACAGATGGCAGACTATTATTAATTAAAAAAACTAGCACTTTCGAAGGGAACGAAGAAATAGGCAAAAAGACCGGACTAGACTAGCGTACTAAGCACCAGTCTTTTTTAATTAATAATGAACCATCAACTAGCGCAGCTTTCTGCCTTGATGGCAGGCTATTGCCACAGGATATGGCTCCACGATATGCTGACTCGCAACGACGAACGCGCTTTGTTAGGGCGCACAGCCGTAGCATAGCTCACGAGCCACGTCCACTATCATATGCACTGGTATGGCAGATATTGGGCTCCCCGTAGCCAGTGACAATAGCGCCGGTGATTGCAGAGTTCCCAAGAATGTACAGGCAGTTTCGTGGGTTGACATCGCCCATCGCATGGTGAATACGGCTGCACTCCCCATCGCCGACGACGTCAACACACTTGACGACGTCGCCAAGACACTGGTGGGGCCACACGTCCACACTAATGCTTCGAACGAAGTGCATTAAAGGTCAATTAATAAAGAGTATATTCTAATCAATCAATGACCGGCCCGTCATCGCGTCATTCTTGCTTTTAACAATGCACTCGTCGACCTTAATTGCTGTTATATCTTATAATATGCATGTGGGTCGATGGTCGAGCGTGAAAATAGCACAATTTATCAGCCGTAGAAAAAAGTTATATGTCAAAAAGGCATAAGAAATATTTCGAAGGGAAAAATTCTACGTTCAGTCGTATAGAATGCGCATTTGACCGTGCTTTTTGACAAACCCGCCATGATTGTGAACATTTTTCGACATCATTATAACTGAAAATATCGAGGCTCTACTCCATCGAAGACAATTTCTTTTAATGTTTCGCAGATTCCGTGAACCGAAGCGTTCTCTGGATTGAATTTGTGCTCACGTTTCATACAGCGGAACACGCCTACCCTGACAATTTTTAAACAGACAAATGCACGTTTGTTAATTGAGTTCTGTAGCTATGAAGTTACGGACAACAATTGTGCAGCGATGGCGTAGAGGTAGAGCATCCGCCTCGCGTGCAAAAGGACCGGGGCTCGAATCCTGGTGCCGCGCAATTCTCCACCGAGTTTCAAAAGAAAAAAAAATCCGCGTGTCGATGGAATTGCACAACCAGGCCTGGAGTGCGGCCTGATCTTGGAGACCAGAACCGACAACGCACTCCCTCACCAGAACAGGATTTGGCCACCCTGGCGTAGCACTTGGCCACAACCTTCTATGATCAAACCAACAATGACAGGAACTTCAATATTTGCACCACAACAACTGCAATGATTGCTTGGCCTTTATCCAAGCCCTAAGCATTTGCGACCCGCCCGCTACCATGAATGGATAGGTTGCTTGACAGACAGACAGAAAAACTTTATTGAGCAAGTGAGCTTTAGACCCAGATGCGTCCCTGGGCCACTGCGCGGTCCCGCACTGCATCAAGTAGGTCATGCCGGCGCAAGACGTCGGCAGCCCGAGTCACCGCAGCAAGCTGCGATGTCGGGTCTGCAGACATGAGCAGGACATCCCAGTCCTCCCAGCTCGAAGAATATTCAGCTTAGTCTTTATAGCTATAGCTGCTGTTTCCGGTTTGAACACTTTCTGCCTGTTTGGGGCCAATGTCAGAAAATGAGATCGTGGGCTACGAAGCTTTTCCACGAAGCGTGATGGTACAGCAGTGTGACCTCTCTCGTCATTGAAAAGTGCTCCGTGCGCGCGTTGACAACCTCCGGTTCTCCTGCTGTACATAAGTGAAGGTATGCGGGCTGTTCCCGTAAAGAAAATGAGATTGCTATGCCCCCTTGGCTTTTTGTCCGTCAAGAGATGCGGCGACCACGCCTAGTCTACGGTTACAGCTACATCCTAAGTCCACAGGACAGCACTGTCGCCTCCAGAGAGCAGGTTTAACGCGCATTTTAGGCTCGACGACTGTGCTAAATTCATTTGAACAGGATTGATGCGACAGCGAGATTCCTCCTTGGCACCTTCAGTCTCAATGCCTGCCAGTGGCAGGGATCAGATCGGCATGTGTGATCCTTGCGCCACATCCTGGTCACGGGCTCTTTGGCCTAGGAATGGTTTCAACGGTGCATCTTATGGGCCGCGCTTGGTGCTCCTTGGAGTTGCGATGTTCGTCGTACTGGTACTACCTTGTTAAAATATTTCGCCGCAAAAAAATAATGCAGGTTAGTTTGATGGAAGAACACGCGAGAAAGTTCTGCGCAGCACTGGTTAAAACTGCATCGCATTGCTTTGTGAGTGAGCAAGATTTCTCGAACTTCACTCCGGACGAATTCTGGGGGGTTGCGCAAGATGTTTGGACGTGGAAACCAATTTCACAGTACTGTGCAGCTTCATCCCTCGCAGCTAGAAGACTCACGATAGCCGATCAGTAAAGAAAAATGTGCGTATCGTCATTTAAGCCCTTCGGAAATCGCAAGCTATGAAATCAAATCATACTTTTATCAGAGGGGTGACAGGTGAAAGCCGCGTGAGCGCAGCTTCATGAGGAGCGGCCTTCTCTACGTATAAACCGTTACTGCGCACAACAAAGACAAGGACTAAACACGAAGGTACGGGATACTGCGTTTGTCCGGTTCCTTCGTGTTTAGTCCTTGTTTTTGCTGCGCGTAGTAACGGTTTACCTTTACGAAGTGCGACGCGTAGAAGTATAGGTGGTAGGATGGTCCGACAGGATACCGGCAAGCTATCTCAGGAGGCGAAAGGTCTGATTAAGGAACGCCAAAGCATGAGGGCGTCTAACCCTACTGACGGGATAGAACTAGCAAAGCTATCGAAGTTAATAAATAAGCGCGAGGTAGCCGGCGTAAGCATGTTTAATATGGAGAGAAGCCAGCATGCTCTAAAGAACGGAGGTAGCCTAAAAGCGGTGAAGAGGAAACTAGGCATAGGTAAAAACCAGATGTATGCGTTGAGAGACAAGGAGGGCAATGGGATTAGCAATATGAATAACACAGTTAAAGTAGCCTAAGAGTTGTACACAAATCTATGCAGTAGCCATTGCAATCAGGACGTTAATGAGAGAGGCAGTAGCGCACAGCAATGGGACGCCCCGCCACTAACGAAAGAGGAAGTAAAGAAAACCTTAGGAGCAATGGAAAGGGGAAAAGCAGCTAGGCAGGATCAGTTAACAGCAGATCACTTGAAAGACTACGGGAAGATTGTGCTATAAAATCTAGCTGCCCAGTGTACGCGATGCCTTATGACCTCCAGCGCACCGGAAGCTTAGAAAAACGCTAAAATCATATTAAGCCAATAAAAAGGGGACGTCAAGGTCTCGAAAAATCACAGACCTGAAAAACTACGATCAGCTGTCAGTTGCCTACGAAGTATTCACTAGGTAATCGCCGATGCAGTCAGGGCAACCTTAGACTTCAATCAACCAAATAACCAGACAGGCTTCTGCTGAGGCTACTCAACAATTGACCATATTCATGATATCAATAAGCTGGTAGAGAAATATGCAGAATATAACCAACCCCTTTTTATCGTGCCATATATCGAGGCGTCTATGCCGTCATCATCGTGCTGCCTAAGCTTACGTCCTCACTCGTGTTACTTCTTCAGGAATTCTCAATTCAAAAGACAGCTCGTCTAATGCAGCCAAATGAAGGCACGCAACAGAACCAAACGTCCCTTCATATTTAGTTGGAATATAAAACCAGTGAATTAAAACACTAGCATTCGCATGAACATGCTCGAAGTGGAAATAAAACTCGCTTAAGCACATGCAAGTGTAGGTCAAATACCTCATATGCATACTGAATGAACTGGATAAAACTTCTAAACGATACATCACCGCAAAAGTGCTTAATTTCATGGGTCTTTAATTTCATTCCTGTGTATTAAGCTCTAGATGACGTGCACTTGGACAGTTTCTAAAAGCGGTTTAGCTTAATGCTGTGTCAAAAGCACATTTTTTAAGCAGTTAATTTGACTCGCGCAGCCTACGAAGCACTGATGACGACAGCTCTACGCACCATTTTATGCTAGAGCCGAAGAAAATTTTAGGCAATAATTTTCAGATGAGCTCTCCATCTTGCATAAATACCCGTGTTGAAGTAGCTCTGGACAATCGTGGGCGATCAATTACTTGAGACAGTGTGGAAGCGTTGCGATGAGCTCTGCATTCTTGTGCTTTATTGCTTTCAGCCTTTTTCTCATTTTTGCTGAGTAAGTAAAATATTTCAGTGAGTGTGTTTTGTTTTTTTTTCTGGGATGAGACTGTCCCGGCTTTTGTAAAGCAAGTATAGTAAAGCAAGTAAAGTACTCCAAATATTTTTTGTTGGCGCCGCGCCGGCAAACAATCAGGTCGCGTGGTTTTTGTGACTACTCTTCGCATTTGCCAAAAGAGGACCAGTCTAAACTGCATAGAAGTCTGCTTCGTGCAGCATATTTCAAGACCGGCCTGATTTTTTACGAGTGAACCAGAGCTGCAGTTGCGTTTAGCATTACTTGCAGCGCCCAAAATGAGGTAGAAGATTCCTCCTATAAACAGCTCGTATTTCGTGGTGGAGAAAGAGCACTGTGTTTACCTTATTCTAACTTCCACGTTTTGTGAATTGGCTCTCAAACCAATCGGATGGGTACAAGGCTTCTTGGAGAGTGCATCACGTAAGATCTCGTACGCCGCACAGCAATAACAGTAAGCTGTACATTTTAGCAGAGAGAGCAGAGCTAGGCCGAATTTCGATGGAGGCGAAGTTCAAATGTGCCCATGTGCTATATGTGATATAAACGCTAAAGAATTCCGTGCGGTCAAAATTAATCCGTAGGTAGCCCTTCACAACGGCGCCGTTCAAAACCCAAGAACAGCTTCTGGAAGTTAAGCCACACACATTATACCATACCTCGCTTATTTATACAATGAGTAAATGCCCCTTGAAAATTGAACTGAAAGGTCGGATGAAGTCGGCAAATCGATAACATGACAAAATCCAGTGCTATCTTGAGTGGTGCACTATCATGCGCAGTGCCTCTAGATTTGTTTTCTTCTTTGTTTTCAGAAGTGGACTTCCTCCAGATAGAAAGCCCAGAGGCAGTATTTCTTGCCCCGCCAGGGTAAATGCAGTTTCAGTTCGTTCTCTTAAGTGATTTGCAACGAAACCCGTAAATCATTATTTGCTGATATGTTCGTGACCCGCCGCGGTGGCTCAGTGGTTAGGGCGCTCGACTACTGATCCGGAGTTCCCGGGTTCAAACCTGACCGCGGCGGCTGCGTTTTTATGGAGGAAAAACGCTAAGGCGCCCGTGTGCTGTGCGATGTCAGTGCACGTTAAAGATCCCCAGGTGGTCGAAATTATCCCGGAGCCCTCCACTACGGCACCTCTTTCTTCCTTTCTTCTTTCACTCCCTCCTTTATCCCTTTCCTTACGGCGCGGTTCAGGTGTCCAACGATATATGAGACAGATACTGTGCCATTTCCTTTCACCAAAAACCAATTATTATTATTATTATTATGATATGTTCGAGCTTCCCAGTGTCCCGAGTTTCCCCGAGTGTCCCAGCACCAACTAGCCCAGCTTCCTTGTTTAATCGCTATCCGTTCGAGTTTCACAAACGCAGCACGTGTAACAAATACACGAGCCTTGTCTCGTATCATCCATCAACGAACGGTTAAATACGAAGCCTAAGGGCCATTGTAGGATCGTTTTTTAGTGCGAAAGTTCTGCTTCACGACCAAGGCTGCAAAAGCCAGGCCATTGCTGAAGCCTTGACCTTCAATAAAAATTAAATAAATAAAATAAATATTGCCGCGACTGGGTTTCGAACCCGCGACGGCACGAACAAATCAGCTTCGTTGGCCACTGCATGAGAGCAGTGACAAGGCCTAACCGAAATGGCTGGTAGGCGTTTTTTGTGATATTTGTTGTCTTCAGTAATGATTGCTGTTTTGTGGTTGTTTGGTGGCCTCGCCTACTTAACCTCCTTGCATTTCCGTTCATCATTCTCTATCTCGGCAATAAAAAAAAGGAACTGTCCATCGCCGGAGCCGATCACGCCTCGTGTTAAACTGCAACACACTCTCGCGCTTTTGATTGCACATCGTCGTCACCATCAACTTCCATGTGCGGCGCGAACTGATCAGATCACCTAAACCTCGATCAGGGCTTAACCTGAGTCTATTATCGTCGCCAGACGTGCCGACGACCCAGCAAAGCAAAACCATGAGCCATTCAGGTTAAAAACATCCTTTCGCACGTCTACTCGGTTTAACTACGTTAACACCCTATCATTTTTTTAGCCTCCCGCACGGCGTGCGGATGACCGGGTCGCACAAGCCAGACAATGTATATGAATATAGGCATCCGGTTGGGTCCGACTTCGGCAGAAAGTTGGTTCAACTTCAGCTGCTTTCATGTCACGCGCCTGAGGCACCCCCTTCTAGTTTTTGTCAGGGCAATTAGATGCACATCGTCTTGGCGGCGACGCACTGTCGCATCGACCTCTCAATTACGAAGCGCGGTGCAGTGCAACGACCTTGAAGGGTCGTTGCCGCGGCTCTTTCCGGACGCAACGCCATATGCTCCTCCTCTAGCGCGTTTGTCCTTGACGCAGCGTGTGCGCCGCGCTCGGAGACTGCACGATGACGTCATCTTTTTGGGACCATCTCTTGGCGTCAACAACGACGACGGTCGCGTACGGAGTTTCGTCTAATGGGGCTAGCAATGCTTTCGCACTCAGAAGAAAGTACATACATCGGTGGACACCTGAACGGCATCCTGAAAGAAGGGATAGAGGGCGTAAGAAGCAGGAAACGGTAAAGAAGTGAAAGTGCATGCTACGCTCGGGTGTCGCCATCAAGTCTTGTCTGTCACAAACAGCCACAAGTCTGTTTTTACCGCCGTCCAAAATTTTTTAATGGAATCAAATCGGCTACCTTGGTAATTTTCTTTTTTTTCAATATTACATTTATTCTTACAATTATCATTATCATTTAACCACTCGGCTATAAACACCAGTCTCGACCTCCTGCGTGCGTTATGCATTTCCCGTTTCATTTCGCCATTCCTTTTTGTTTACTTCTTCCTTCCCCAGCATTCATTTTATTTTCGTCCAGGAAATATTTATATGAAAAACTCTCTGTACCCCCCCCCCCATGTGGGCATGTGCCATTGTATGAGGGTAACAACAACAACAACAACAACAACAACAACAACAACAACAACAACAACAACAACAACAACAACAACAACAACAACAACAACAACAACAACAACAACAACAACAACAACAAGTCTTATCTATGTTTGGCGACCGACCAATAAATCCGCATTTGTAGCCGCGTGTGTTGGTGTGTGTTGTTATAATTAGCGTACTTTTAATGCAACGTAATAATTCGTATGTTTTTGATCAGAATAAACTGTTTTGCTTCCGCCGCGGCAACTTCTTCCACGTGACCCTTTGTCGCTAACCGTCTCAACGCTCCCCATTGGTCATTCGCAGAGCAAACAAACCCGTCGCAAGCAGTTTGCGGATAGATCGACGTTAATCGCATCGTCGGGAGCCTATAGGTCGAAGTTAAATCCCATCCCACAGCTGGACTGAAATTTCTTGTTTTATATTTTTTTTACCCAAATCATTTAAAGAATGCAAATAATTTGCGATCTTCCCGGGATGTACGTTACCATTTGGTGAGATAATGAGATGCTTTTGAGACAGAATTATCGTTTGGAAAGCTGTTAGATGAACTGAGGGGCGCGATCGGAAGTTGCAGTTTTGTGCCCTTGACAGTACGAAAGCATGGAATGCTGGCTCAAACGACAATTCTCTCTCAAAAGCGTAGGAGCACTTACCCTGAATTCGTCCTAAACAGTAGCGCTTTCACACTGTCAGGATGTGAAAAACTACGCAAGTACGCTTTCCCACATAACAATGTTGCCCATGACATTAAGGCCGACCAAGCGTTTTCCGCTGAAACAAACCAAGAAGGACTAGTTTTTGTTTCATTTTTCCGAAATACGTTTCATACATTGCATCCACACCCTTAGCATCTCTTCTGTAGCCCCCCGTAGTTCTTTTATAGAAAACACCACCATATCATCTTACTAAGCAACATTGTTATGTGGGAAAGCGCCTTTGTAGAATTCTGCATATACCCTGGCTTCTCCTCGCGTTTCGCATATCCTGTATTGGAAATGTATACTATACACTGTTAGTACACTTCCTTTTAATATATGTGGCCAATTTCTGACCATCTTTATTTATGCTATGGTTCTGATTTATTAATAATTATGTGCGCCTCCTGTAAGGGGCCTACCAAGGCTTGCAGTATATTGTAAATATATAAAAATGAAATAAATTACGCTGCTGTCATTAGTACACTAACATATACGCATTGTCAGTGCAGGCATGTGCTCGAACTAGGCCTAAAGCTTAGTACCTGAGGCAGCTAGTTTTCATTATGAAAGCGAGAAAGCCATAGCCTTCGTTGAGCGCACTGAACTAATGTTAAATGCAACGAAGCTAACGGCTGCGCTCGGTCTAGATGCGGCGATAAAAGCCCTTGCATCTATTAATATCGTGCTAATGTTAAGGTACGTTAGACGTTAGTTATCCCCGCCTTTCTTTTATCGAAGCTTTCGCGTTCCGTAGGCGGAGATGCGTGACAGAATTCTCAAACCTCTTTAAAATTTGGTTGCCCATGTACTGAATAAGTCAGGCGATATGAAATATGGAGCAGTACTTTAAAATTACACTTTTACCCATTCTTCAGTGCAGTGGTGACAGATGGGGGCGGCCATGCAATCAATGGTGCACGTGTCGTCGATGGATTATCGGCACCGAATACACCATGTACTGCGTCTTCAACAGTGCACAATTGCCATTTGGATTCCAATAACCACTACCGCGTATCACAGCGCTGCCCTAAAGAGGAGCTCCCCACAACTGACGTCGTGTAAAATAAAATAATGTCTCCATAACTGCATAGTAGCTTCACTTATTAAGGCGAAAGCCTATTATGGCTCATGCTCGCGACCCTGTCCGTCCGTCCGTTACGCTGTTCAACTCGATAAGTAAAAAGTCATTTTGCACGATGGGATTCGAACCACCATCCTTCCGTTCTGCAGCCGAGCGTGGTAACGACTACTTTTTTTTTCTTTATTGCCTGGCTTTGACACAGAAATTGCACATAACAAACAATCAACAAAAGACAAACGCTATGTACACCCGACTCGAAGTCAGCCAGCATGAGTCTGGCTTCGTCAACTTAAAATTCACGCAGTGTACAGAGTGGCTCTAGTCTTGAGAGCCACTCCGGAGGCTCCGCTGCGGCCTTCTGAATGGCCAGAAACATGTCCATACTTTCTCGAACGAGAAAGTATGGACAAACAAAAGACAAACGCTATGTACACCCGACTCGAAGTCAGCCAGCATGAGTCTGGCTTCGTCAACTTAAAATTCGCGCAGTATACAGAGTGGCTCTAGTCTTGAGAGCCACTCCGGAGGCTCCGCTGCGGCCTTCTGAATGGCCAGAAACATGTCCATACTTTCTCGAACGAGAAAGTAACGACTACGCTACTTGCTGCCTGCTAACGCACACATATGTAGTTCTCCTTGTCTAGGACGCTCGAGAGTGTTTGCAGAAAGACGTTGCATCAGACGGATGCCTCCCAAACGCCCTCCAGTGTCTCCAGCATTTAAGATTCACAAACAATTGCGTACTTAATCAACATCTTAACCACATATCAGTGATACAAGCAGCAACACCGCGCTAAAGGCTTTCGCCTCACCTCACTTTAGGTCACCAAAGTCCCCCTGAATTTTTTCTTTATTGATAGAATCATGTAATCCTTGAAGTTATGCTTATGGAAAGGTAAGGTCATTGGAGTATTTATAAAACTGATGGATGTTTAACATTGCTAACCACGAAATGTTGTGTGAAAACAGGTTTTTGCAGGTGGACTACAACGCCACGTGCCTGAAAGCGCGATTGAAAGCGCGTTTCCTTTCCTTTCGTGACGTGCGCAAGGATGAAGGTTGATGAAGACGACAAAGAGCAATGCATAGCGCGAGAGTGTGTTGCAGTTTAACACGATGCGTGACTGGCTGCGGCGGCAGCATAGTTCTCTAGTGCAGTGGTCAGCCAAGCTAGTCTGTTCGCGCCACCGCAGGCTCGAAACCCAGTCACGGCAATATTTATTTCTCCAGATTGGCCAAGGTCCCCCTCAAAGACTCGCTTATTTCTCGCCATTTCCCGCATCACGTGACTAACTTCAGAGGCTTCACCACACACCGGCATTTTCCAGGTTATGAGGCCAATAGTGTTTTCGCACTGAATCTTAACGAATTGAGGGAAACTGCACGTGTACTCAGTTACGGAGTTATTGACTTGTTGTGGAATGCTTCCGTCAACGCAACAAACAACGTACCTCCCCATGTGCGCCCAGGAAGGATGGAATGTCCCAGTCCCAGTACAACATTTATCGAACATTTCTAGGCTGTAGAGGCAGGACACAGAAACACAAGCAAAACGGCAGTGCGCCCACTAATGGCCTAGAAACGTTTTTTCGAGGGTTTTAAGAAGAAACAAAGACAAATCATAGCATTTTGGTCCCAAAAAGGTACCTGGGGAGAAAGTTTTTGGGAACAATGCTTTTCAACAAAAAATAGAAATTGACTCCTCGCTCCTAGTGTTCTTGGGAGCATATAAAGGAACACTACTCGCTCCCTTTTCTCTCTCCATCGCGCCAAAATCTACGGGGAGAGAAGGTTTTGCTCTTTCACTCGCCGTTTTGAGAGATCAAACAGTTTCGTTCGAACAGCCGAAGGAAGCGCAGTTCACCCCGCATGTCTCTCGTGGGCCGTCGGCTCCATGCTGCAGGCAGGCAGGCGACGGCGGTCTGCCTTTTCATCGCATCGCCGGAAGCGGCGGTCACCAACGTGCCCGTCTTTTTTCCTACTTTTTCCAACTTCAACACGACGCGGCGGTCCCTGCAGGCATCTCCAACTGCCAGCAGTCCTCGTTGCGCCGCTGTCTAGCAGAGGCGCAGTAATGGCCTCCCGTCGCTCGCCCGGCTTCCTCGCTGGACGGAAACCATCTTGCGCACGCGTATTCGCGAAGCCACTAGCCGCTCGCGCGCAAGCCCCAGCGCGCGGCAGCTCTTGCTCTCGTCATTGGGCTCTCGTGAACTTCGTAGCTATGGATTCATGGCAGCTTTCCCGCACACCTCGGCGTGCCCACATAATTCCTTTTGGGACTGATGCAACGGAGCGCGGCGCATCGCCAGTCTTTTGCGCAGCTTCACGGCCCTACACCATAATGGCGCTCTTCCAGGCGTCGTTCGCGGCAGCAGATTACAAGGCAATGGGCGACTCCTAGCACGCACTCTGCATTCCTCAGCGCCTCCGACGACTGTGGCGTGTTGTTGGTGGCAGCGTGGCCGTCCACTGAGGTCATAGGCGGGAGAGATCTTCGGAGGCCCACCAGACTCTTGCTGCAAGTGCCCATGGATTAACCTGCTCTCCTACATTCCCGTCCTGTCACAGCGGTATAGTTTGTGTTGTGTTCGCGTCGCTGACTCCCAACCCACCCCCACCGGATTACTTGTGCCTTGATCACCTTCATCTCACCTCCCACGCCGTATTGTGCCGCACGCGCGGTCTGGTGTACCATGGGTGCGGCGCGCCAGGGCTCCTACCTCAAGACGTCCCCCCTTTCCATCCGGATTCAAGCAGTCTTATCTACACACTTAGTAACAAGAAAATAAAACAGGAGTGTAACGAGGATGTAACGCGTATGTTTGAGCGTTCGCTGTGCCGTGAGAAGGCGCAGGACAGAAGGCTGCGTCGAACTCATATATATAGTTGCAGCTGTAGCAGCATTTGATTTCATCCCCGGGTTTCCGTAGGGAACGTCGTCAAGGTATATTGGTTTATGCTCATTTTTTGTTTTCGCCTATTATAATTATTTTTTTCTGTTTTGATAACACGCTCAAGCTTACTCCGAGGCTCGTGCAAGAGGCCAAGCGAGAGGGAGGTTTCAACCTCCAGAAAATCCATGACCTGAAACCTCGTATCTGTATCGTACGCCCATCTCGTCTTTTCTTTTGGCACCCAGGTTGCTCTTTACATGTGTTTGCTTTTGCGTGTGCATATATGCTTTTGTACCCTTTAGAATGTTTGCTTAAGGTGCATCGAACTTTCAGCCTGTATTATGTTTTTATTGCTTCATTTTTGTCAGGTTTCTCAGAGCTAGAGAAAAAATTTGCCATTATTATATGCTGGTACCGTAGTGCTCCGTACATTGTGTGTTAAATGGTGCATACATATGCGTCTCCTCTTTGCATTCATTTAAATGCAAAGAGCACATATAATAAACTGAAATTACATCTGTATTGCGCTGCCTTTTTCTGTTATATGGGCGGGATCGGGCGACTTTTTGAATTCATATTTCCTTTGCGTGTAAAATTCTAGCACATTTCATGTTCCTGTGGCGGAAGCAGCGCAGCACGAAACAAAGAAGAGAGAGGCGGGAATCGACGCTGAGTAACTACCAGATATTTAATGCACGTTCGTCGAATATATACATCTCGCTCGTGCAATAAGGAAAAGACAGAAGCATGACAAACGCATAAGATGTACACGTGGTAAAATATTAGGAAAACGCACGCAGAGAATCAATTTCGCTGTCACGAAACGCTATCGAAAGTATGCTGACCCATACGTCGCTCTTTTGTCGGATGTTGAAGGCTTCTTCAATCTCCCTGGTCCGTTGATCAAAATATGACGCAATGACCATTGTGTTGCTAAGCTGCGGAGCACATCCATGCTATCTGAAATGCTCAACTAGTCCACTGCTGATGGCGCCCTTTAGGGATCTTTTGTGCTCTTGAAGCCGTTCATTTAAACAGCGCCCAGTTTGACCAATGTAGGTGCGTCCGTATGACAGCGGTATTTCATACACAACGCTTTTCACACAATTCACATGTTTTGTCAGGTGTTTTTTCTTGCATTGATCTTTTTATTTGCTCGCTGTTGACTTTGGCGCACAGGCTTCTGAACTTGTTGGGTGCTGACATGAGCACTTTAATGCCAGCCCTTGCGCCTACCTTTTTAAGCTTGTGGGAAATGCCATGAATGTAAGGAATGACCGCGTAAGGCTTCCTTTCTTCTGGTGTGGTTGTGTTATGTTTTCTGCCTCTAAGTGCTTGCAGAATCCCTTCTGCGACACTGGATAGCAGTCTCGTCGGGTAACCTGCTGCTTTCAGCCGACGGTCCTGGGCGTCAAAACTGCCTTGAACTTCTTGATGACAGGATCTCGCCAATGCGGCTCTCATTGCTGCTTTTGCTATTCCCGGCTTGATGATCTTGGAATGCGCAGATGTGTAGGGGAGCAGTCCCTTCTTGCTTCGTGGTCCGTACCGCCAGCATATGTGAGCGCCTAGAAAGGTTAGCGTCAAGTCAAGAAATCGCAGAACGTTGTTTTCTGGGAGTTCGCTCATTATTTCTAGTCCTTTTAGTTCTTCTTTGAAGATGTCAATGATCTAGTCAAGGGGCTCTGGCTGTCCATTTGACCTGTCCAATTTGTAGAGTATTAGGTAATCGTCCACGTAACGGAACACTTTTACGGTGCTTGTCACTTGAAGAGCAGTCATTAGACGTCTGTCAATATGCGCGAGAAACAAATCACTTAAAATGTAAAATGGGGGCGAGCGAAGACCCTATGCAAATCCCCTCCCGTTGAATGTACAGACTCCCCCTATGACTGATGATAGTAGAATGCAGGTAGCTGGTAAGTAATTCCATAACATATCCTTTCGACAGCCCGCTGGAGTGTTGAAATTTTACAACGCTGTGTCGGTCAATGCATTCTTCGACTTCTCGGCACACTAAGTCCTGTGGAAGCGAATAGTATATGTCCTTCACATATCTATCGAAAAGCCAATGCATTGCAGAGAGCTTGGATGTGCTCCGCAGCTTACAACGCAATGGTCATCGCGTCATATTTTGATCAACTGACCAGGTTCGTAACGGTTGTCCTAATCTTTTACCACGTGTGCATCTTATGGGTTTCTGCTTCCGTCCTTTCCTTCTTGCACGAGCGAGATGTGTGTATTTGACAAACGTGCATTAAAAATCTGGTTGTTAGCGTCGTGTCCCGCCTGTCCCCTCTTGTCTCGTGCTGCGTTGTTCCTGCTACAAGAAGAACCTCTCCCCCCCCCGCGCGCGCAAGCCATCTCTCGCGCTGCGAAGCTGGCGCCCTCTCTTGTTAGTTAAAGTATCTAACCAGGGAATGCGCCGTTTCTCGAGGCTGCTGCTGCACGGTGTATCGCGGGAAAGCAAACGAAAAAGGGGCCGCTGGGCGAGTCCCCTCAGTAGTAATGAGAGATACTATCGCGATCAAAAGTTTACTGGGACGCGAACGTGCGGAAAATTTTTATTTTAGCGCAGCCACGTAATCCGGTGGTTTGAAATATGTCAAGGTGTAAAGGGACGGTAACAATACCGCGCTACTAAATAGCGAAGTAGAGCTGAAATAAATGTTTTTTCCGAGAACACGCATTCCGTAATATCTTGATCGCGATAGTACATTAAAGATGTTTTGAAACCACTTTATTACGCTGTGTTTTGTGCATTCTTAATCTCTTTTGGAGCTCCACCTGCCACGGCTGGCAGGTGTAGGCTTCACGCCGACGCCAGACAGTTCTCGCCTTTATGACATTCCTAATGATATATCGCAATAAAAGAAAACTACGGTAGGAAAAGCTCCGACAAAACCGTTTATCTTGTTGAAGCTCTGCGAAAGTGGGCAAATAGCTTCAACAAGTATTTTTTTATGTAAAATACCGAAACACACCCAGACATTTCCGGCCAAGGAAATCATTGTGATGTGCCCTCACAATCATTTATTTGAGGCAGGGAGGCTTGTCTTAGAGAAAACCAAGCTGCTCGAAGCAACACGATGTGTATTTTTTTTTTTCAGATTTGCGTTCGACGGGCGCGCGCAAGCACACAGTCCGATAACGTTTCATTTGCTGATGTGACGCACTTCGGCTTATACGCCTATTGCAGTGAGGTAGCGAAAGCACGTGCATGCTGGAGTGCACCCACAATCCATCGTATTTGGTGCGTGGAACTGTTCGTGTGAGGCAACCGATACGGTTGTCGCAGAATGGTGTTCCACACATCCATTCCTCAACACGGTGCAGTATTCGTGCAATGCCACCACCGGCGTGCTTTGCTGCACCGTTGAGAGATTTCGTTTGTGTCCGCCACCGACGTCACCATGTCTCAGTCCACACTCGCAACACTGTTCGTCGTCGGGCTGACTCCATTGCTCAAGTCTGTTCCTTCACTCGGCGGAGGCAGCACCTCAACGCTGTAGCTCAGCTCCTTGCGCGTTAGCCAGCTGAAGGAGTTGTCGAACACCAGCTCGTCTGGAGAAAAACAGGAATGACGCAGAAGAATAAGCGAAAAGGACCAAGGGGTAAAATTAAGCACTCGTGTAAACACATGTGTCCGCATGCAAAGAAATTCTGACTGCCAAGTTTCTGCAAAAGAAAATGGCGCTACAGGGGCTGTCAATTGCCTTATTTCCTTTCTCTGGAACCGCTATATGCGCACGACCAACTCTGTGCTGATTCATCCCAATAGTGGCTTGGGATGAATCGACATAATTCGGCAAAGCATATTTCCCGAAGCACTCAAACCTTTCCTTCCATTCCTCTGTTTTTATTATTATTTTAGCTTCAAGACTGAAAAGCATGTCTTACAGCGGCAGCTGTTAATGCCTCGTTTCCCGAGGTCACGACTCCCGCCGTATTTCATACGCAGAGCACAGGACAGAGAGAAGGTGCAAATGCCATGAGCGTGCATGGTGGGAGGAAGGAGGAAGGCGCTGCCCATTGGTCAGACTGATGATGATGATAAAGAAGATGAAGCTGTTCTCTGCGCCAGAGGACAGATTACTCTCTTTCTACTTACACATGGTCATATTTGTGTTTAGAGTGCAGGCGCCAGCGAGGCAGATCCCGGCCGGACTACACGAGAGCGCGCAGAAGAGCCGTGTTTAGACCGGCAGTGGCGTGATGTGGGGCTGGGCTGGAATATCCACACCCGCCGACGAGGCGAAATGGCGTCGTGAATTGAGCATTGCAGATGCCCGTGCTCGGGACACAGCAGGTAAGCGAGATGCATGCGAGTTCAAACGCGCTGCGCATCGAATACACGGGCAGTGTCCAACAACACCGCCGTTCAACTGAATCTCGGACATCCAGCTTAAGATGACAGTGGCAGCTTCATTTGGATCGGCGTTTGGATGAACAGTAACGCAGCTTTAACGTAACAGGCAGCACGTTACGTGAGGCAGCCACATCAAGGAACAACGCAATAATCGCGCTAAATGAGGTATCGTGTAAAACTATATATAACAAAATCCTATTGTGTTGTATTATTGAGTAGACGAAAAGTATAATTAACTATCGTCAAGTTTCCCAGTAAGCTAGTTAGTAATTGCTTGTATCTAGAAGGATATATTATGAGAACATTGTGATTAGATAGGTAATTCTACATTTTGTTTCATTTCATTACGTTAAAGCTAGGCTGTTTGAAAAGATGTTTAAAACGGCAAAGAAAAAGGACAAGAACCCGAGCGAAGCAAATGGAGACAGAACAGTTGTCATTCCTTACTTGCACAGCACCTCACATCGCCTAAAGAAGATTGCGAAACGCAGTGACGTCCTAGTAGTGCTCAAGGCGCCCGAGAAGTCAGAAAAACTAGTCGAAATGACTAATCCTTTCCAAAAGCCTAAAGAGCCATGCGGTATCAAGCACCGAGACCGTTTTGTAGCATGCGCTTCTGGTGTGGTATATGAAATTCCTCTATCGTATGGCTCGAGGTACACCGGTCAAACTAGCCGATGTCTGAATGAAAGATTGCTGGAGCACAGGAGGAAGGTAGGCAATTATAGAGATTGCAATTTTTGTGAACATTGTCATGACTGCGCTGAAAAGAGCTAGAAACCACGTAAACCTTTCTTCAGCACATGCAAGATAGTGGCCAAGCATAGGTGTCAAGATGTTAGAGAGATAATAGAGGCAGATTTGATCAGAAAAGCAGGTCCATCCTGCGTCAGCGCACCATCTGTCTCACTGACTAAGAAGAAATCAATGTTTTTTGTGTGCGGCCACTTGATGTCGGCAATGCTGTCAGTTTGACGTCATGCAGCAAGGTGTACCCAATGTGCTTGTGTGTCAATAAATCTTCAGTTGGAAGTAAGCGCTCGTGTTGTCCAAGTCCTTTTTTGTCCATGTTTTTTGCGCTCGCACGTGATTGATTAGATATAGATCTCTCGCTGTAATATGCATTGCTGTTGGGACCCTTTTGGTTATCCTGATACCCTGTGCCCTCCTTATTAAACCAACCCACTATAGAGGCATTTGACTAAAAATCGGTGATGATGATGATGATCATGGTGGTGGTGGTGGTGGCGACGACGATGAACTGCTTTGCTTACATGTTCCGGGCTCATGGCAGCACACGCTCCCGCTGTGGGGCGCATGGCGGGAGAAAGCAACCCTCGTGGGCTCCACCAAGTCTCGTACCTCACCGCCGTCCTTGGCGCTGTTGGGCGGCCGGAATCGCACCGCGAACGCCACCTCGCCGGACGTTGTGCCGAAGCGCCACCGCAGTTCGGAACCGGCTTTCGGAACGGACACCTGAGCGAGATCGGCGACAGAAGTAAAACAAGGCACCACGCCTTCAGAGCGGTGCTTAATTCTGTCTCCAAAACTGAACACACTTCAGTGCTCGGCATGGTGCTATCGCCGAAGCAGTGCCTTCTCCGGGTCCGTCCGGGAAATTTCTCTCAAGAGTTGTCATTAATATTATGAACAAGGTACATGTAACGACAGCAAAGCACGTTGATGGACCGGCTTATGTTTTTAGCGGTGTTGCAGAGACAGTACAGTGCATGCAGGGCAATGGGCCCGGAGCCCCTCTTCCAAGGACCTCGCACAATGTTGTTCTGGGACCGCTCATTTGTTCTTTACCGCAATCAAAACGCCACAGCTGGATTCCAGTCGGGTGGGAAGGATGGAAGGAGGGAGGTACATTCCGACCACCAATACACCTATGTGAGAGTAAAAGTGGGGTAAGCTGTCCTCTAGCACACTCCCTTTAATATAGGGAGTGCATGAGAAGGCAGCTTACTCCATTTTTGCTCCTTTCTTGTTTAGAGTGTAGGAGAAGTCATCCTTACAAACGCACGTACAAAACCAGTTAAGGGACAAAGGTAGGCGTTTTATACGTTTGACAGACGCGCTGTAGAGCCCGCATAATGGTGATCACGTTCCTGCGGTGTTAGGCGACCACGACAAGCCACCACCATTACCGGGAATTCAGGGCAGCTCCCAGCCAGTGTCACTAAGCCTAACGCTATCACGTTTCGTACTACAGCTACTCGGTCATTTTCTTTCTTCCGTCATGGGTGATGTCAACGCGCTATTTTTCAATAATAGAAGCCATGAGTAGCGTGGTGGCGGCCAAGTGAACTAAAGAAAAAATTGAAAATTGGGTTTTGGTGAAAGAAAATAGCGCAGTATCTGACTCACATATGTCGGTGGAAACCGGAACCGCGCAGTAAGGGAAGGGATAAAGGAGGGAGTGAGAGAAGAGGTGCCGTAGTGGAGGGCTCCGGAAAAATTTCGACCACCTGAGGATATTTAGCGTGCACTGACATCGCTCAGCACACGGGCGCCTTAGTGTTTCGCCTCCATCGAAACGCGGCCGCCGCGGTCGGGTGCGAACCCGGGTACTCCGGATCAGTAGCCGAGCGCCCTGACCACTGAGACACCACACAGGCGAACTAAAAGCGTTTGTCTCGAATTACTGGTAATGTGCATTTTTTCGAGTCGCACACTACGGTATACCACTCGTTGCTCCGATGCTGCAGCGCTATCCTATCCTTATTCAGCATTGCAGCGAATACAGCATTCGTTATCCAGCATTCGTTACAGCATTCGTTATCGCGTGAACTGCAGATAGTTAAGAAGTTTCATGCGTGAATAAAAACACATGTTCAACGCGCACTGAGATAAAAATGCAACCGGAATAGGAAACACAAAAGCAGGGGCGCGCCCCACGGCAATGATGTGGGCATCTCTGCCGAGGCCATATACTAGACACTTACCGGCAACGTCCAGCAGGAGCCAGCTGCAACGGTGTGCGATTTGGCGCACTCTGAATCTGACCACTTTCGGCGGTACTTGTCTGGAACGGTACCTCCCTGGCAGATCTGCATGCGAAAACCGTGGTGGTGGTTGCGTTAGCTTCGTCAGGCGGATCTATAGCCTTGGACAGCAGCCGCTTACTTTCACAGCATGCGCCGCGCTAGTTTCCAAATACATTTGAAAAAAAAAATGTCTCTTCAGACTGAGGTGCCCAGTATATTCTCTCGACAGAGTAAAGTACCCTGATGTATTAGCTACCAGTTCACATTTGTTGCCGTGCAATAAGAATACAACTTTCATGCGTGAGGACGAACTGCATTCTATCGACGTCAGCTAATGCCGCTCTGTCTCACTAATTTTTGAGCGTTAACTCTTGTAACCTCGTTCCTCAGTTTCCCACCGTCGTCGCCGTCCGCAGCACACATTGTAAGGAAGACGATGAAGATTAAGCGCCAGCCGCTCTTACACGTCAGCGCTGACCACCCTCGAACGAGTCTCCTAATGGAGCTGTCCGCACTCGCTTATGGTTCCTGCTCGATATGCCTTAGCTGCTCAGTGTATCATCTATTCACTACAAGTATAGCACCTTTAAATGAAATAATGTTTCAAGTTCATTAGCGCTTCCTTGGCTCGTTCCTCAGTTTCGCGCCGTCGTCAGCGTCTGTGCTGCGGGCGTCGGCGCCATCCGCAGCACAGACCTTGGCATCGCGTCCAGATCCTGCGCGTCAGTCACCGGACGGTGTGTTACGTTTTGACGGGAGCGCGAACTTGGCGCGCGCCGAGACGCTGTTGAGGTCGGCTGCGCTAGTGCTATCATAAGAAAGCCGGCGACACCGCTGTAGGGGCATGGTGCACAAGGCGACGCGTGTTGCAGCACGCACTATCGCGAGCAAAAGTATCAGACCAACCTCCAACACCTCTGCTGTTTCATTTAAGTCTCACTCCTCCTCCTCCTCCAAGTTCCGACCTTTGCCACTTAGCGTGGCGCCCCCACGCTCAGCGGCAAAGGTCGGAACTTGGAGTGGGGGTCTCTTTCACCCACGATAGTACGAGCAGTCGAGCATCGGATAGGAGCCTAATAGTTTAGACCAGAACACTACAAAAGTTATTTGCGCACGCACCACTGTTAACGCAAATATTCTTGTTACACGCCATTAACTATCCTGTAATTTTCGTTTTAATCCGCTAAACAGTCTTGTAGTTCCAAGCCTTAGAAGGAAAAAAATTTCACGCGAAGACATTGATAATAAGGCGCAGGGAATCATTCGATGTGAAAGAGAGGCAGGTGCAAACGTGTTCTGCATTCGACGACCTGGGTAGTTCTCTCAAGCAGTAAAATCTGTCTATAGTGGGATACAAGCCAAGAAAATGGCGGCTTTTACCCGTAAAAGAACCCCCTTCCAGCCGATTGCGCCGGCCGATTCTCATGAACCTGCTAGCGTTACAATGTAGGGATGGAGTGACAATGCAGGGAGTGGAGTGACAATGCAAGGAGGGGGCCATCCCCGACAACGCAGGAAGGGGTCTATTCCATTTTATTTGGCACTCCATGCATTGTCACACTAGCAGGTTTATGAGGATCGCCCGATGCCATTGGCTGAAAGGGGGTCCTTTCATGGCAAAAGCAGCTTTCTATCCGACTATAGTACAGAAGGCACCAATTTTTGCCTCTCTTCCAAGAGGAACCGGACAAGTTTGGCACTTCTGACAAGAAACATGTCTACTACGTAGGTCCCTGGTCTGGCGATAAAGATGAACTCAACTCGCTGCGCGCAAAATTGCTTATTTAGACGCGACCAAAGACAGAAGGCAGGCAGAAGTTGCGAACCAAGTGCGTGCAGCGACCGTCGCCGTCGGGTCCCCTCAGGCGGCCGCCCCAGTGTGCGGGAAGCCGTTCCACGTCCCAGCGGGCCGCCAGCAGCTCCCGCCAACCTTCTGCGAAGTCCCACAGATGGCCCGCATGCATTTAGCCGGCACCGCGGCGGGTCATCTGACGAGTGTTCACCAGATCTATAGCCGGAAACCGACTACGTAGGCAAATTAAATATCGGCTTAATTAAAAAGACCGCACTCGCGATGCATTCGCATGCAATCCCTATCGAATATGAACCAATTCGTCACTTCGCCGTCCATAATTTTTTTTAAACAAGCCGCTCTGCGCATGCGCGCCCCTTCTCCAAGCCGTTAGTGACGGGCGCATGCGACAGATGGCGGCAGATGTCAAGCACACGCCGCTTCGCAGGCGCAGCTGGCTCCTCGTGTAACCATATTAAAGTGTACTAGAAACCATATCGTGCCTGCGTCTCCCACGTGCGTTGTTTTCAACCCGCAGCAGACGAATTTTCACCACTCCCCAGGAGGCGCCACATGTTGTGAAAAAATGCGGATCGAAGATGCTGTCTCAAGTACCGCGTCTTCTGTCGATCTCCAGGCGCCCAGATGCATTACCCTCACGCAATCCGAGGTTGTGGCGCCAATGACTGCAGCGGAAGGCTACTGCAGGCATTTACGCCAGCTCCACGTCAGGACCGTCTCTTTCACCCTGTCTTTCCGGTCTGGCATGGCCTCTTTTACTGATGACAATTCAGTTCTCCGCGTCTCGTCGTAGTTAAATCTGAGAGCAACGCGCAGGCATTTTATCGTAGGTATGGATATGCCAGAAGCCAGGTACTTTGTCGCAGCTAGTCTCACAGCAAGTGAGGCATGCGCTGCATACATGATGACGTAGGTCCACTCACCTTTCCCGAAGATGTGTATCTTGCTCGTGGTCCTCTCAGTCAGCAGAGGTTTCACAATGCTCCACAGCATGGGAAACAAGCTGGGTGCTAGGAAAGAACGAGAATAGCGTTCAGAAATGCAACCAACAGTCATCCACAAAGTTGGAACTTCGTGTACAACTGGCCAATTTCTTGAGCAATACGACGGACACGCTGAACAAGCGGTCGTAGTATGCAGCAGCTTATGACGAAACGAAGCTGCGAACAGGTGACAATACGCGGGTTTCCGCAAGGTGTGTATGCCGTTTGCAGCGTAAAGCGCTATATGACCATTTTTACGACGTGACCGTGATACTGCTAAAATAAGTGGCCGCCTGTGTACGTGAAGGCAGGACAGTCACTACGCTACTAGCTTGGAGAAAATTAGAAAATAATTAAATTTGCTATTTCAAAATCTATCACGTGTCGACGGTGCATGTCGACAAGCAAGTCTGCGTAATAACTGCGGCATTTTTTATTTGCCCTGTCAAGTGACCAGCAGTGGATCTGAGCTCTGCTCTCCTACGCGACCTAAGCCACGTAAATCCAAGGTGCCCTATTTTCCTGATCGCCGGCCAAGACTTGAGCTCTCTGTAATACGTTCCAATTATATATTCGAGTCACCCGCAACTTCACATCGTGACGCGAAGAACATCGGCTTGGCACGTTCGTAACCAGAGCTGCAAAAGGAAACCTGTTACCCACCGTTAACAAGGTAGGCCTCCTCAAGGACCTCCGGGTAGTTATCCTCGTACATCCGCACCGTTTCGGTGATCGCAGACACCACTGCAGACGTTCACGCCACGTAAGACATTTGCAGTGGAATCTCTTGGTGTGCATGCACTCAGCGGAGTAGCGCCAAAAGTGGACGAGAGCTAGCCGCTGCATCTGTATTGCACTCCATGCACTTCACAATTAGAGCTATACCACCGACTTGCTTTCAGACTGCAATGTTGAAGAGGTGATACCAGAGCCATTTCCTCCATGATCTTCACCGTTCCGCTATCCGTGTCGAAAAAGCTGGGCTACGGGCGGTTGTCCGATTGCTGTTTCAAACCTCAGTTCAGGGCTGCTGCCAAATTGTTCGCCACCTTGCCTGAGTTCTTAACTGTCCTAGGCATTCCCGTAAAGAAAATATTCAGCTCGGCAAAAGTATTAGCTCCCTTCTCATCTAGATATATTCAGGGAAGAACAGAATTACAGGTCGCCTTAAAGAAAAATTTGTTTATAAATTTTAATTTTAACAGTGGCAACCTCGCCCTTTAGCTATTATTTTGGTAGAATAATGATGATGATGGATTTTTTTTTTATGGCGCAAGAGCATCTATGGCCAAAGGTGGGGTCAAAGACCCATTTCCCAAGTATTTCACCCTAAATAACCCGGGCACCAGACCAGGGGAAAGCTTGCACCCATTGTATCACCGGTGAGTACCCGGCGGCACTGGGGATCGAACCCCGCACCTCCTACATGCGAGGCGGATGCTCAACCACTTAGACACCACTGCGGTTTTGGTAGACTAATGTAAAGAAACAAAATATATGCATACACAGGGTAGTCTCAATGCTATTAAAGAAGTTTTTTTAGCAGTAATTAAAAGTTAATAACATCGCATAAAGGCCGCGAATATTTTACTCCTGGTTTTCTTGCAGCTCTTCCATAACCCTGGCCCACTTATTTCTGCAGCTACTCGTGTTTCAGCACAGTCGGCTGCACAAATAACAGTAGGGCGAGGATTTCAGGAAACAGGCGATCGGCACACACGGCGCCGCATCTGCTGTCCCCCGAGAGGGCGAGCAATTCAACACCCGGAAGATAATGAGAGATCGGCGACTCGCTCAGTTTGCTCATCTGTGTGTCGGCTGAACCTACTTACAGAATCGTTTTCTTTTTTTCAGATCCGAAAGGCAGGCGGGGAAGAAATTGAGGTAAATGATGGAAAGGTAGACAGTATACACACAGGTGCTGCCACACAGCAAGGTTCACATGATGAACGGCATTGCGAGAGCGATATCAGCTGCCTCGGGCATCACGAGGGAGTCGCCTCTCCATCTGCTTTCAGTGTCCACAGTAAGGCGTGGGCGTATTTCTCTATTTCCTTGCCCACGGAAATAAATTACACACACGAAAAAAGAAACGCCCCTTTCGTAAAAACGTCAAAACGCGACGACATTTCTGTGTTTTAGAGCGGATGCATCAATTCCAGCTTTGGGCCTTTAGCCTTAAAAATAAAAATGGAAGGCTTTGGAAGCTAAAGCAACGACTCTTCTGTGAGGAACGCAACGGTACAGAGCTCCACACTAATTTCGGCCACCTCGAATTCTTAGATGTCCATCGAAATGTCAGTACAAAAGCGGAGGTTTTCGCATTTCGTTTCCGTATATCGTATGTCGTCACTTTGGCATTGGATACACTCTAACCACGAATACGCCTATATGGGAGTAAAAACGGCAGTAAGCTGTCCTCTAGCTCACTCCTTTTTATAAAAGGGATTGCGCTAGAAGACAGCTTACTCCCTTTCTACTCCTTTCTGTTTACAGTGTAGAAGATTAATAATTAATAATAATTGTTTTTTTTTGACGAAAGGAAATGGCGCAGTATCTGTCTTATATATCGTTGGACACCTGAACCGCGCCGTAAGGGAAGGGATTAAGGAGGGAGTGAAAGGAGAAAGGAAGAGAGAGGTGCCGTAGTGGAGGGCTCCGGAATAATTTCGACCACCTGGGGATCTTTAACGTGCGCTGACATCGCACAGCACACGGGCGCCATAGCGTTTCGCCTGCATCGAAACGCAGCCGCCGCGGTCGGGTTCGAACCCGGGAGCTCCGGATCAGTAGTCGAGCGCCCTAACCACTGAGCCACCGTGGCCGGTCGAGCACGTGCTCAGTACAAAACAATGATAAAAGAATAAGTTTCCAAGCACCAAATTTGACGCCGTTGAAGAGTGTCTACCGCTCTTCGCCCAGAACATATTTTGGAGGAGCAGCAAAACGCCACAACCCCTTCGCACTTCGTGTATGTGAAACATACAATTGCATACATCTGAACTGGGCTCCGGCCTCAGAATTCAAATCAGCTAGCTGATTTGTATTCGCACTTAATATTTAGTTGACTGCCAAAACGGTTGAAGTTAGGGTCGTTGCTAGCTGCTAACGTGACCTTGCAACTACCCTTGCAATAAAGAGAAAACGTAAAAAGAAACTGTACACTGGGCACAACTCTGTGCCCTTCAAGCGTCCTGTCTGCGCAGAGAAACAGAAACGCTCCTATCTCCGGTCGTCACTGTTTATCTCGGTGCAGTGTGTGTCAGCGAATATACACAAGAAGCCTGGAAGCCTCCTCGCGAGGTGTCCGGTTCGCTCGCGGGTCAGATAAACGACGTCTTCTTATCGAGCCATGTAGCACGCCTGGCCTCTTTTAGGAGGACCGACCATGGAACGCAGGGTTAGGCATCTCCTTCGTTGCTTCCTCGATAACGTAGGCATCATCATCATCATCATCAGCCTGACCACGCCCACTGCAGGGAAAAGACCTCTCTCCCATGTCTCTCCAATTAATCCTGTACTTTGCTAGCTACGGGAAACAGCCTACAGGCAAAAAAGTGATGTAACACGAATACCAGCAACTGTAATAAGCATGCCCGCCAGAAACACGCTTTTAAAGTGTGAACACCATCCACTGGCAACAAAATTAATAGACGATACAAGGTAAATTTATGTCTGTGGTGGTTCATGAAGCTTGAAAACTCGAACGCAGTTGCAGTGAGTAATGTGCCGTCACACAGAACGGAACTCTCACAGAACGGGCCCCTGACCTAAAGGGGTGTAATGTGCAGTAAATGAAGATAATTTCATTCGGCACGCACACAGCGTATGCGCAGATTCTTACTGGCACCGACAGGCGGCGTTTCTGTGGTGCAGAATTCCACACACCACCGTTTTCACGATCAAACAGGTCAAAATCCTGCATGAGCGTCTTTGGTAATTCCTGCCAAGCTATACACATATAAGGAATTAATACTGATGTCGTCACACCACGCAGATTACGGTGTTTCATTTCGTCAGTAAATAACCGGTCCCAGCTGAAGACATGTCAACGATACGATAATAATCAGCCTTACCTTCATTGGCACCACCAACCAACGACCATATTCCGTCCGTTGCAGAACAAACGCGTCTCTTTTCCAACGATACCCAATTAGACTAAGCTGGGTCAGCTACAAACACCCAATCCTAGCGAGTTCCCTCTCGTTCCTTGCTTGACTACCATTTTAGTTCATTCTGCAACCTTAACGGAACATGGATTATCTGATCTTCGCACGGTATGCAGGCGGTAGATAATGTAGAGATAACAGTGAGATAGGCAGACAATAGTGTGCAAATTAGTAAGTGGAAAGTATATATTAAACATAAGGAAAAAAAGGTGCGGCGGGGATTGACCAACCACTCTAAAGCATGGGGCAAGCCTTAGATACCATGCAGAGGTCCTTGTTAAGCGAATAATTTTAAAAATGAGAAGTGCTATAGTCAGATACAACTCAAGAAGGAAGCGGCTTTTCCCCGTCGGAGGACCCCCTTCCAGCCAATGGCGTCGGTCGATTCTCATGACCCTGCTTCCATGACAAGGCAGGGAGTGGTAGATGAAAGGGGACAGCCCCCTCCCTACACTGTCGCGCCGCTCTCTGCCTTGTCATGGAAGCAGTCTCATGAGAATCGGCCGACGCCATTGGCTGGAAGGGGGTCCTCCGACGGGGAAAAGCCGCTTCGTTCTTGAGTTGTATGTGACTATAGAGCATGAAAGCGCCAAAGGCATATGTAAGAGTAAAAAAAATCACACTGCTCACCTTCGATGGAAGACAGCTGCCAGAAGGAAAACCCCTCCATGTCGGCCACCACGTACATTGTCTGGATGCGGACCCCGTGCTGCGAGAACGCGGTGATTTGACAATTTTCTGTCTTCAACACAAGGCTTTGGAATAAGATAGCCCGGCAGCGTTTCCTGTACAGCGTCGTGCTTCACGAACAAGTCTTAGCATAAAAATTTTATCTGCCTCTGCTAGCTATGGACGTTTCTATCTCGTAAGTGCAGATTTCACTACACCTGCTCTTCTGGCTGTAGCGAACAAGTGCAGCGGGATCGAGCTACCTCGTCCATCGCGCCTCAGCCAGGTGCACTAAACTGTCCACCGAGAAAATATGGGGACGCTTAGCGAGCGCTTGATAGGAATATATTTAGCCTTAGATGTGGTTGGGTACAAGCTAATTATTCTTAACCAGCTTTAATCTCACTGTTAGGGGTTCTACCACTGCGTCGTACCTCGTTTCTTCTAGGTGTTAACCGAATGAGCGCAGCGCGAGGTGAAAAACAAAAAATAAGATGTTTGAAAACGTCTGCTCTGGTCGTTTTCGTGGCTTTGCTTTCGATGTGCCCTCATTGATACGGTGAAATTAAATTTGCGTCGCCGTGGCACTGGCACTTCGCCCCGGCACTTTTCGCGCCCCTCAATTAGCATTCTGGAGTGTGAATAAAAAAAAACAGCAACATCGTATATGCTATTTCTTGCACAGTCAACGCACGGAAGTGAAGTGGGCGGTTCGGTGACTTAATTAGTGAAAGAGCTTGTGATTCTTTGTGTGAATGAAGAAAGAAGTGATTGAAAGAGCAACTGAATGAATCCCTATAGGCAACGACAAATTGACTGAGAGAATAGAGACATCGTGCGAAACGCAGTCAGCAAGGCTCGACTAGCAGTACTCGCCGCACAATAAGTCCCGTTCCGGTTGACTTCTTTTCCGCAAGTTAAGCGCTCCATCCAGTCAAAGCCAGCTTGATGTCTGTCATGTCATGTGAAATCAACGTCTCCGCGGGCAGGGCGCAGTGATAGTGTTCCGAGCGCCTCAGGGACGCACTGAGGGGAATGCTCTTCGGCATCTCTCAAAGCACCTCCTCTCTCCGGGACTGTTGCAAACCGGTTCCGCTGCCGCTTCAACCATGCTACGGCGACGCCTAGGACGCACTTAGTGTAAAGCTCACTGACCTGCAGCGTGATTTTCCTCTTCAGCTCTTCCAGTGATTCAAGCAAGAAGATGCAGTGGCGAAGTAGATCTGCTCGGGGTGCCACCTCAAGCATTCCTGCGACAAAATTCACAACATAGAAACACCAATAATTTTGAAGAGTCATCATCATCATCAGCCCGACTACACCCACTGCAGGGCAAATGCCTCTCCCATGTCTCTCCAATTAACCCTGTCCTTTTCAAGCTGCGCCCACCCTATGCCTGGAAACTTCCTAATCTCATCTGCCCACCTAATCTTCTGCCGCCCACTGTTACGCCTGCCTTCTGGGGATTTTTAACGTGCGCTGACATCCCACAGCACGCGGGCGTTTGTGTATCTAGCCTCCATCGAAATGCGGCCGCCGCGGCCGTGATCGAACACGCAATCTTGGGATCAGTAGCAGGACTCCAACGCCACTGAGCCACCGCGGTGGGTAAGCTTACGTCCCTGTCGATAAATTATCGCGTTCTATGGACACAGACGATACTTTCACTAAATACGGAGCGTTTACAAGATATTAAACGTGAAAAAAATGATGCATACAAGTGTCGCCACCCCCGGCCGTTTTCGCAAGCAGACAACTGCGCGTCGGGACCATGCAGGAAGGCCGAGACAGGTTTTTTTCGCGGATCGTTGATGCCCCACAACACAGTCGGTGACAGTGATCACGGAGTCTTTCTCAGTATGGCAGTTAACGATTTTGAATCGATCAGCGGGGAACACTTTAAATTCGATTTTCTTGGCAATATATACGCATGTTTTGCTGCGGGACAAACGTCAAAATAGCCAGAAGTCCCAGAAACCATTTTTACTACGAAGCAAAAGTTGGCTGGAGTTGTCCTTAGCGTCCCTTTAACACAGGGGCATAGCAGGTTGTTGCAGGTCCCAAATTTGTAGACGTCTAGCGAGGTAGTAACCCCAGCAGGCCTGGAACAGTTAACGCATAATCCTTGTCGTTAGGTTCAAAGTGGTTTAATGCGCAAGCGGGCTTCTTGTTATTGCAGTGACCAACAGCGGACTGTACTGAGAAGTTCAGCAATAACTTTGCTAAAGTATTTCCAGATGAACTGCCCCATGATAATTCAACTAGTAATTACAACACGCGATGCAGCTGGTGCAATAAAACGGCTCCCGTTTAAAACAATTCCAGGTACCTACGGTATCAGCGCCACACTTCTAAAGCTAACTATAGTCAGTATTCAACTCCCTTACTTTCTTTAATATCTCAGCAGTCCATCGACACAGGATGCGTACCAGATGATTGGAAGACTGCGTTTATAATACCCTTATTTATATCTGGTTACAGTTCCCTTCCAAGCAACTATAGTCGCATCTCACTAACCTTAATTAGCCGCAAGTTACTAGAACATATATTATAATATGCAAGATATAACTAAAAAACGTATTTTTCCCCACCTTTTCAAGGTTACTTTTTTTTTTTTTCAGGCGCTCACATCTCTGCATGTGACTCGAGATGTCAGGCATTGAAATCACGAGCTGATGGGCCATTTGGTTATGCATGATGGTTACGAAAGCGCTGTACGTGTTGTTTCTCGTCCTTCCCTCCACTCCCCCCCCCCCCCTTTTGTTTTGTCTTTTTCTTAAAATAAATTCTAGCCTCCTCCCCTTTGGCCTTGTGCCGTTGCGCTGTTTCGTAACCATCACGTCATGCATGACCTACACGTTGAATGTTGAGGTGTTGAATGTTGAATCTCAAATAAAGGGCTTGTTGCAGTAGTCATATCAATCGGAGAGACGCGTGGGACGAATTTGACAGTCTGTTTTCGAAACGACAGAAATCTAAGCGGCACCTGACGAAGGGTATTTGGAAATATGTACCAGCTTGGGCACGCTGAACAACAACAAAAAATTACTCAGCTTTACAATAAAAATTCTGTAACGCAACGTTTGCAGGCTAGGGTCAATATTTAAGATAAAAAAATAAAGGCAGACCGATTTCGAGCTTTCGCCTTCCCCGAGCCCAAATCTACCTTATATTAAGTTACAAATGGGAAAGCCTTAAATCCAATCTAATACAAGTCGTGCCACTTTATCCAGCCGTGTAAAGCCTACCTTTGAAGTCTGATTGTCCGACAGGCACGATGAGCACGGGCCGAGCGTCGGGACTGCACTCCACGGCGCCGCCCGGGCAGTACTTAGTAAAGACCTGCACAGTAATCGAAACAGAGCTTATGATCTTTTGGTGCTAAATGTGCGGCCAAAGCGACCAGACGTGCTTCTCTACATGGCGGGCGACTGAAAACTGTCTGAGTGCAGTCACATAACGCAGCAGTATACGCATGCTGAGAAGCGGTTAGACGTAATGTTGGCATTTTTTTTTAATGTGTTTCATCGTTATCATCTGTCGACCTGAGCGGCTTACGCCAGTTAAAGCGAGGCAGTGTAAATATGCCGCTTGATAAATATGAAATGAACATCGCAAATTGCAAGAAGCATTATTGTATGCGGAGCTTAAGCCCAATTATCCAAAAATGTGCCTGTCTAGCTAGATAAGCATCGTGTAAATGTGCTCACTACTACTGTTATTATATATTTAGGTCTACATTCATCTTTATTTTTATTTTAATTACATTACAAGTGTAAATTCAGAACAAAATAAGCAACCGTAACAGACGTATATAGTTACTATTCCCTAATTCACTTTGCGAATTCACTGAACGCCCCTGAGCCTCCATGGCCCTCCCTCGGCAGCTTTTACTACGGTACATCACCTTTTAATTTTTTCTTTTCTTTTTTCATTATTTCCTTTAGAGTGGTTTAAGCCCGTTGTGTCACAGGCGGTGGGTCCAGAATACGACAGACTGTTTTGTCGGAACACAGATTTCTCTGTAGTATTGCAGTGTTTTTTTTTTCCTGTTGTACTGTAGTGTTTTCCTGAAGTATTTTTTTTTCTTGTAGTTCTGTCACTACGACAAAACAGAGCACAATACTGCAAAAAAAATTCTGTTGTTACTACAAAGATACCTGTTCTTATTACAAGTTCGCTGCCAAAAATACTACAAAAACTCCGTTGTGACAACAGAAAATTTTGTGTTGTGTTTTTCGACATGGGACGCAGAACAGCACTCCCGAAAGCGTCCCCCAGATCTTCGCGACAAGTCACGTTCGCATTTACTTACCTCGGGGGCTCTGTAGTCATCCAGTATGCTGTCCACTTGGTGCTTTTTCCGCCAAGCAATGTGCTGCGCCAGGAAATATTCATGAGGACGCCTCGTAGAGAGGCCACCTCGCCAAGTAAGCTTCGCTTATTATGCTCAAGGTCAGTGTCCACTCCGGTATCAACGAATTCAAGAAAACCCTCGCAAAAGGATCCCGAAAGTGAAAGCCACATTTACGTCCGGAGTTGAGCTATACTTGGTATGTATTCATACGTATTCATTAGGGTGTGAAACACAGGGCGATAAAAAGACAGGATGACAACCCCGATAGCCAGCTGAGACATTTGTCAACTGTCATATATTGCTTTTCACTTAATGAGTGCCTATCAGCGGCGTGTCTCGTCTATGTAGGCTTACCTACAACAATGGTTTATGAACTTCCCGCTGCCTTCCAATAGACATTTCGTTTTGACTATAAATAATCAGTAGACTAATATCCTGTTTGTAACGATATTTTTTTCCTCTATTCGAGATCTAAACTGACTGGCATAGACGAAATTCTAGTGAAGTGTAGGGTCATAAATCTATAGACTGGTTAACAGACTACAGGAATTATATATAAGCAGTCTACGTACCTTATAAGAGAAGTCGAAAGACTGTTTGAAGAAATTTTTTTCAAGGGCTGATTTTTCCCTCCAAGTTTTTGTATAAAATTTTGTTGTTCATACAACACGTCCTCTCCATCCGTCCGCAGCTTCGTACTCGTAGTTATAAACTGACATTTCATTTAGAATTACTGCACCCTTTTTATAAATACCGTTTTTGCGATAACAGGATTAGTCAAACGCAGCGGTTTCAGCTTTTAATGCTGAGGAAGCAGCTATATAGAACGTGTATACCTTGTCACGCACTGAACCGGCCGCGTCAAAGTGACTACTCTTTTGTAGTGCAGTACTCTTACACTCACCAAAAGTCTCACTTTCAATTTCAAAGCAAGTCTTGATTCAGTCGCTCGGCGGTGTGCAAGACAGATCTGGCCCCCAGATAACGAGAACAAACCTTCAAAGATCTGTTCTTACATAATAACGTTTCGCGGTTGGCCACTGGCAATGCTCTTTCATGTCGCGATGGCGAACGCTACAAAACGCAATGGGCGGCCTACATCGGCTTGATAGGCTGTTTATTACAGAAGGAGGGGGAATGGACCCGCCCCCTAACTACCACCTTAACATCGGCCGGCGAAAAAGTAGGAAATGGGTGGAGACGGGGGAGGTACACTGAGCTAAAGTTATTCACACGTCACCTTGCAACGGTCAACCATGGTGGAACACTCAGTACCCGGATGGTCCCGAACTCTGTCAGTTTGAACCGTGACCGTTCTATCGATGCCCCCAGCATCTGATGTTGACCCGACTGGCTGAAATGTTAGTGCGAATAACGTTGCGGATTTGGCCGCTGGCCTGCTCCACCCAGGTGTTTTAGTTTATCAACGAGATAGCACCGATATACTAGAGCTGACTGAAATTCATTATTTCTGCACTCACTAACTCTGATGCGCACTCCTTTCGCCTGTTCAGTGCGATCATCACGTCGCCGATGAAAGCTCAGGCACGAGTGCGAACTATGATACGAGGCAAACCGCACCATAGTTCATTTTCCTTTTGCACAGGAGGGGCGTCACTCACCGCTTTCAGCATTTTCTTTGCCTCGTCAGTGTCAAACTTCCTCGCTGTAAGAGAAACGGCCAATCAATGTTGACTGTGTGGGGTAATCCACGGTAAGACCCCGCGAGCACTCTAACGCATAGCTGTCTTCGCCGCCGGTTTTGGAATGCGAGCGCTTCGGCAGCCTGTATGTGCGGCCGTAAATAAAAGGGCACTTACCACATCACCCCGTCTAGACACCTTTTTCAAAAAAATTCCAGTAAAAGGTGTGCTCATGGCAGCCTTCCAAGACGGCCGGGTTACTTTGTCTAAACGAGATATCTGCTCGAGGCGACCGAGAAAGTGCCAATTTTCTTGCGCTTTACCCTAGCTACCAGATTGTTTTGTAACTTTGAATGAAATAGGATTTTTTTCGCGGGTCTATTTAAGCACATACACGATAGGCGTTGACAGTTTCGGAAGTTGCGGACAGCCGTAGCACAAAGCTCATAGAATAATAATACAGAAAAACATTTAGACCTACGACTGCCTTTTCAAAATGTCCTCTGCATTCAGGGGAGCACACATACTTGAAAAATATTTTTAATTTGTGCTGAAAATAAATTTTTGTCATGTCAACAGCAAATATACGTGGCGTCGAGCAGGCTTAAATAAAAAATGACGGGGAGAGGGAGGGAGAGGGAGGGAGGGAACTTAACGCGGAAAGTTTTCCTGGACATTCAATAACTAAAGTCCAATACAACTTAAGCCTGCAGTGAAATCCCCCCCACACACACACACATTCAGGGTCGCCGCACAGAATTCCTCCACGAAAAAAAAGTAGACCGTCGTTAAAACTTTTCTTGTTAGCTAAACAAGAAGCTTATTAGAAGAAAAATTTATAAGCTCTAGAATTTTGATACCTGGTTTGTTTAATAAACTCAAGCGTTAAAAAGCTGATTTCGTTTACTGTTGTTATTGGCTAGCGGAGTAATACAGGACGTCGCTGAACTTGTCCCACTGTTAACATCTTTTTTTTTAAAGTTGTATACTACTATAGCTCAATCTGTTGGCCGCCAGTAGTAAAGAACGCGCAACGCAATATGGATATTTTAAACTTGTAATTTTGAGAAAACTAGACATTTCCAAGTAATTCTGCGCGAACATGGCGATTATTACCGCCGACTCTTCCTCGCCGCTGCAAAATGTTACCTATAAAATGCTTTCTGCACTCACGCCAACTGTTTCCGAAGGCCATAGAGAATCAATGGGATGTACCGAACATTCGAAATTCCCGCGTTGATTTTTTAGTGTTCCGCGCCACGCGGCTCACGGTGGCAGCCGTGTCAACTAGAAGCATTTTTCCAGAGTTCCTGGTTTTGTATTCGCAGAGAGTTTGGAAGTAAAAAGCCGTAACAAAACGCCGTAGCCATGGCTATCGCAGAAACGGGTCCGGAGCGCCGGCCACTTGCAAAGCCAAACTTACGTAAACGCCTGCCGCCATTTGAATCTTAAGTGAACACTTATTTTTACTTGCCACCGTTAATGTGCAGCCCGTGAAGCAGACAAACCATTCCGGCTTGGTATCTATGACAGGGCAATTATGCTGGCTGCCAGTAGTCGGCTGCTTTGTGTCGGCAAACAAGAAAAAAAGATATCTCCTTGATCACGGAAGCTAGCGCAATTCCAGCCAAGCGTAACCCTCGACTGCAGCGCCCTCTCACCGCCCGGGTACAAGCAGCGCCGGCTTTCAGAGGAGGAGTTATGGAACTAATAATGTATCTATGTTGGCGAAAGCGGCCGCATACCCGATGTCTTGTTATAATCCTCCAGCAGTCTTCTACGAAGTGCTTCTCATGGGCGGTTGCAGATGGCGAAACTAGTCTGATTCTACGAAGTGCGGTCAACGGGTGGTTGCAGATATCGTATAGCTGCTATGGTATCGCCAGCGAGCAAAAACAAAGTCAAAAGACACGTGCACGAAAGAAGCCAGCAGTACGGAAAAAGATGCAAGAGCGCTGTGAAGACGTCCCGACTCCCTGGAAATACAAAACATCGCAACATAGAGCCAGGCGTAGTTTGTGTAGTTTTGTCAAGCTGTTTTCTTTGAGGCTATAAAATTTTTCGGTTTTTTATTTCATCTTTTAGTCGCCCTTTTATGAACACGTTTTTCTTTTAATTCTCATCACACTTTTTAGCCTTTTAACTCACGTTTTGGCTTCTTTACTTTATCCCGTTTTATGATGTTGCCGCATACTGTGATCTGTTTTGCTGTCATGTTTCAACTGTTGCTATGCCCCGCCTAGCGAATTCCGCCTTTTAAAAGCACCCATCTGCATCTTCATTGCATTTCATTTTTGCGAAGTTCTCGCATAATTTAGTAAAATGAGCTTTTGGGCAAGTTGGTTACTTTGCTTCCACATAACTGGAGCGTAAAAAATTACGAGCACAAAAAAGGGGAGAAACACATACGACACGGACAAAAGCTGCACTCACAACTGATTTTATTTCGCCAGGAATGGGAAATATAAAGGTTCCGCCGCGGATGCGCGCGCAGCAAGTACACTCGACAGAAGGAAGAGCTTGAATAACACAGAAAGATGGGCCCACTGTAGAAGAAATATGCTTTAGTTAAAACGAGCTTTTGGGCAAGTTGGTTACTTTGCTTCCACATAACTGCAGCGTAACCGTGGCGGAACCTTTATATTTCCCATTCCTGGCGAAATAAAATCAGTTGTGAGTGCAGCTTTTGTCCGTGTCGTATGTGTTTCTCCCCTTTTTTGTGTTCGTAATTTTTTACGCTGCAGTTATGTGGAATCTCGCATAATTATCTGCTCTCTGTTCATGGCGGCCTCTGTTATCTTGCTCTTCATAGCAAACTCAACAGTTTTTCACGTGCCTCCCCGCCCATTTCTCCTATGCATG
Organism: Amblyomma americanum; assembly: GCA_030143305.2. Taxonomy (NCBI): domain Eukaryota; kingdom Metazoa; phylum Arthropoda; class Arachnida; order Ixodida; family Ixodidae; genus Amblyomma; species Amblyomma americanum. Next base: position 15,266 of record JARKHS020034256.1, on the reverse strand, counting down.
CTGCTCCTTCCTGAAATAAAGAACCAGTTCAAGCCAGAGCGCGGTGGTGTTCCGTCCTTTCTTCGTCTTTGTCTAAAGTTGCCCTGCGTTGTATTCCTATAGATGTCATGAATTACCAATTATTCCGATCAGTCACGCTCCCATGTGAAGACGGAACATGAGAGAACGAGACGAACACTTGTGCTGCTGATTCCTTTTCATTCAACATGAACTTAGTTTTATGGGGGTTTAACGTCCCAAAGCGACTCAGGCTATGAGAGACGCCGTAGTGAAGGGCTCCGGAAATTTCGACCACATGGGGTTCTTAACGTGCACTGACATCGCACAGTACACGGGCCTCTAGAATTTCGCCTCCATCAAAATCCGACCGCCGCGGCCGGGACATTCAACATGAACTCACCAGCCCGTATTAGCCCCGTATAGGAGCCAGCAGGCATTGCAGGCATGAAGATTTTTTTTTTTCATGGTGAATGGTTCGAGTGGAAAAAAAATTGCGCTATTATTTTATAGGGTAGAAAATTTTAGAGAGCTATGGCGGCTGTCTTGCCCTCTTCTTTCGAATGAATTTGTGCCGTACACAGCCTAACCTTTAGAGCTTGCTCTAGTGCCACCCCTGACCATAGCGACGGAGGTGGAACGTCCTGCAGTTATACCGCGAGTGTCACTTAGAACGTGATACGGTACGGGAGTTCGAGCAGCTATTGCTGCACAGTGTTTAAGCGGCGTGGAATGCACGTATACGCCAACCGTCGGCGTACCTACCTCGTAGCCATTTCAGCAGATACCAGTCCTCCCGACATGGCGGCGAAAGGTCGGCCGTGGCAGCACGGAACTGCGAAATTTGTTCGGGACACAGACATTAGCAGAGTGAATATACTGGTGCCTTTGCGTAATGCGTACCCGTTCTCCGCAGTATCTGTGCAAAAAAAAAAAAACACAGACTAAAAGAAGTTTTGTTAAAGTACTCGTTGTTGGGCTAGTTTGTCGATATTAGCGAGTCTTAGAATAGACAGGTCATATCGGCTAGGGGCATGGGGAAATAGCGGGGCGCCAGAGCACATGTGCAGAACAATAACTCGCTATTCCCCTATCCACCTCACCGATGGGGTCCCCTTATTCTTAAGCGCTCTGTTAGCTCACAAAAAAAATTAGCACAGAGACGGGACACAAGTATACGGCACGCTCATCGCACTTCCGTTTATTGTGTTATGAAAATATGAAAAAAAAATGTTTTCGTGCTTAGTTTTTAAAAAAAAAGCAATGCATTGAATAATTAAACTATTACTGCATCAAAAACAACGCAGCGAGTTCTGATGCGTCCTAATAGTGAAGGGCTTCGGATTAATTTCGACTACCTGGGGTTCTTCAACGTAGTACACTCACGTCACACAGCACGCGGTTGCCTATTGTGTTTCGTCTCCATCGAAATGTGGCCAGGACAGAAGCCGCGAAATCGTGCTCAGCAGCTGAAGGCCACGGCCATAAAGTCATCGCGGCAGGTAACGTAATATTAAAGGGACACTGAAGGAAAATATCAAACGAATCAAGACGGATAGATTATTCCTCGAGAACACTCGCGACGTTTTCTATACGCGGAAAGGTAATGGCTGCGTTGCTGAGAAGAGATTATAGAGAAGGCAACGTGGCACCGGCTTTCTTCCAGTAGCAAAGAAAAGTTTGAAGTATTATGCCAAATATTGCGATTAGATGTCGTTGCTACCACGCTACCGCGCTACCACGTAGCCTTGTAGTTATAACTTTATGGCAGCGTTCATAACAAAAAAAAAAAGAAGACGATAACGATAACGATCTCAATAGAAACGGGGAATGGGTCCCCTTCCCTGCACAGCCTGGCAGAGGACACTTGCAACGTCCTGCTCACTTCACGCACGCACGTATTCTCGGACATCTCGCCGCGGCACTCTAAAAATAAGTGTGAAAAGGGGTGCTGCACTCTCAAAAAAAGGTGTAAAAAGGGAGTATCATCGCGATTTATGCTATCTGAACACGCATCGACTAAAAATTGGGACTGTGTACTCGTAAGCTTCGAGGCGTCATCAAAAGCATGCGAGCAGCAGTCGCGCTCTGACATATTTCATTTAACACCATATCGGAGATAAAAATTGCATGCGAATTTCTTATCAGCAGGAGTACAGTGCTGTCTATTATCGCGTGTTTGTTGGCTAACTACACAGTAAGTATGATCGCCGATAACCCTTGTGATTGACTCCGTTGCACTCTAAACACGAATACGCCTCTATGAGAGTAAAAGGGGCTAAGATGTACTCTATCGCACTCCCTTTCATAAAGTGGAATGCTCTAGAGGACAGCTTACTCCGTTTTCAGTCGTTTTTGTTTAGAGTATGTAGTTGTTCGATTTATACGTTCAATTGCGTCCTGTGGGTTGTAAGCGGGAAACAAACCAGGTTACCTGTAGTCTGCCGCCTGCCAGCTGTCGGCAGGGGATGCACGCATATATAGCATTGAACCCGCATCAGCTGGTTGAACGGTTTTCTAGCGAAAAACCATGTCTTTCGTGCCGGCGCCTCACGTATACTGCGTGCATGATGACCCGCGCTGGGAATTTTTTTTTCTTAATGAGATAATTGAGAGGTGATAGTGCATGCATGTGGTACTTGTCGGATATTTTTCAGCACATCTGGAAACACATTCGCATTTCCACTGCGCAGAAAACATCGCGCGTCGCCTCCGACAAAGGGACTGTCGAAAGCCGACTAAGGCCCGTTTCACATGAATGCGATTTTCTCCAGCGACACTGCGAATTCCGTCGGTCAGCGACTGGGGGGGGGGGGGGGGGGGGGGGGGGCGTCGGTCTAGTCGCAGACGGCTTGCGATCGAGTTCCGTCCGGTTGGTATTTAGTCGCAGCGTCGGTGTGTTCGCTCTGCGACTGACCATTGGGGAGCGCCGAGACGGCGTGCGACGTGGGGTCACGTGGGAGCTGTTGCTGCGGTGGAAGCAAAACTGTTTATTCTAATCAAAACATACGGAATATCGCCTTACATCTAAAAATACGCTGGTCATAAAATCATCAACACATTCCGTGTGACATTTCTGTCGCGTTTAATAATGTGTTGCCTATGCAAACATCAAGAAACCTTGCCTGCCCCTCCGACCGAATTCGTTGTGTCGGTGTTGCATGTGAAAGCAGTGACCGAAAATCGCACTGCGGCCTCACCGACTACACCGGATACTTTCGGTCCAGTCGCAGCATGTGAAACGGGCCTAAAGCGTTCTGCGGCAGCTCCAGACCCACACCTTCTGAAGTCCGGCCCAGGTTACTCGCTACGACCGGAACCTGAAGCCCGAGTGTCCGCACTGTGTTGAGAGCCGTTGCTCTCTATCCCACACGGTGTGGGGCGTGCCAATCCAGTCCCCACTTCCCTCCCCATCCCACCCCCACTAAAGAGGCTTGTGAAACCTTCCTCCTCGGGTGCTTGACGGTCGGGGCCCAAGCGGCCCTTGCCCGCCATGGTCGCGAGGCCGCTGGAACTTGCGACGGCCCGGACTAGAGCTGCTGACCAACTGAGGCCAGCATTCACCATCTTCGCCGGCCGCGTCCTCTTTGACTGCGCCAATAAAGATGGTTCACAAGCAAACACAAGTTGACGACATGCACGCATGCGCATGTCTCATAAACGCGTACTAAAATAAAGAAACCAGCACTTTGTAATTTCTTAGCACCCGCAGCCTGCACAAACTAGCCTATTCGACGATTGAAGTGAGAATTGAACCGCTTCGCTAGCCACGTAGCTATAACACACACGGCGTGAATTCCGTTGAGAGCTTGCGGTTCTGAACTTGCTGCGTCCAACGGCTACAGTGCAGCTTGAGTGCAGGGAAAGCGAGGCAAAAACTCAACGCTCGTGTTTGCGACTAACCTTTCCCTCCGTTGTCTTCTTGCGCTGTTTTAATTACGAGATTCTTCGTATTGTCGGATACATGCTCGCCGAACTCCCAATGAGCATTTAAACTCCCCAAGACGTCCACAGAACGTCCATGGGGGTTTTAATGCCCATTGGGCTCCTTTCATCGTGTTTCGACGGTAATTGCCCATCGAAACGGTGAAATAGCGTTCCTGCAGAAAGCTCGCGAATACGTCACTCGTTGCCGCTGCACGAATTTTTAAGCGGCTGCGCCGCGTTGTACCTCGCTTTTACGCAATTTTCTGGCTTATAAAGGCCTTGTTTTCGGTTAAATGACATATTTTTGCTATCAGGCGACCTTACCATATCAGTCTATAAGCCTGCCTTAGTATTTCCCTTTAGTGTCACAAGTATTCCCATTTAGTCCTTTACCCTGGAGGCATTTACCCCGAATGCCTTCACACAGGTGAAGGCCTGTCAGACGTACACACCTAGCAGGTTGCCCACATCCCGGTGGGCAGGTGGCCGCTTGCCGTAAAGAGGCTTCAGACATATATGCCCGAAATCGGAAAAAAGTGCGTAGTAGAGCTACCGCGCTAATAGAATATATGTTATCCCGGCCGTGATCACTAGACTAAAGCTCTGCGTGGTGCATTAGCGTAATGATCCATCTTGCTTCGCAAAGAATACGGCGTTTGGTAAATGCTCCAGCGAGCAGAGCATGCTTTTGGCTGACCATCGGGGGAAAAAGCCGTGCATCACACAGCTGTCATTTAGGAGGCGAAGGACGCCAGATGTTGTGCGAACGTACGGCTGACAGACATATCTATTTGATCAGCGCAGGCTTCGCTATACAGGAGGAAACCCTGCTTAACTTATGCTCACATCCGGGCGCTGTACAAAAAGGACAGAAAAAATTGCCAGTGGCTTAGTTCGGCTATGCCAGGATATACGTAGCGAGAGGTACCTTTCCCTGGCTGAGCTTGTTTTTCGAAAATTCGAATGGTGTGATCAGTCACACGACGGGCCTTCACATCCTCTACTGTTGGTTCCCGTTGACCGACGCCTTCCATAGGCTCCATCTCGGCGGCTATGCGCCATCTATTACGCTCGGCAATCTGGCATCTCCGTCTGGCAAGGCATTTCTCTCTCTGTTCGGGCGTCTCCACTGCTCTATTCGCCTTCTGACGCTCATTCTCTCTTTGTTGAGTAGCCAAGCGGCGGAGTCTCCTTCTCTGCATGCATGTCAAACGTTGTGATACAGACGCCCATTACATCGCCTTTTATACGCAATGCTCCGCATGCGACGCGCGGTTCTGGTTATAGAGCGGCTTGCGGCGAGGCGGCAACGAAGAACGCGGCGCAGCTGTTGGGTCTCTCTGGTTACCATGGTATCGGCGCATGCGCACAACTGCTCATCCGCGAGACGTCACGCGCGCCCGCGGCTAAGGCGAAGCGCACGCCGCACCTTGCTCACCTCCGGTTGCCATGGTAACGGCGCATGCGCACAACTGGCCTCTCCCATGTACCGCGAAATGCTCGACTGGTAGCCTAGTGTAGCTCCCGCTACAAAAAACGTAGGAAGAAAAAAATTACTATGCCCGTTGCATGCCAGGCACTGCACGCTATACGCAATGGTTGAGCCGCGTCGAGCGCAGAAGTCTGACTGTGCTCCATGGTCACGTGTCAGAAGTCATGTGATGGTTGTACTTTGTGATAGGCATGCCTTGCCGTGGCTTCGTCTTTACACGAATGCGACCGTAGCGCCTTGCATTTCCCCACTGAATAACGAGAAATGTGACGTGTCACCGCTTACATGAACCTCACCAAGTCTCGCACGAAATCGTGGAATTGTCAACGGGATTTGGGGTGAGATGCAGAGAGCAAAAACGTGCGCCTTCGCACAGTCCCGCTCTCCTCATGAATGCGTTGTGCCACCCTTTCAAGCTCTATCCGCTAAAAGTGACTATTTCGGTGCGACGCGCCAGAAAGCCGGCGCGTTTCGTTGTAACGTCGTAGTTCGAGCAGCACACTTAACACGGATGCGAGAGTTTGGTGAGCGTCGCACTTCCGTGCAGTGCTGATGGTGCCCTAGGAAGACATATCGCAAAGATGAGCCCGACAGGCAAGGCCAAGAAGGGTAGGTAATAATAAATATAACAATAAGCTACTAATAAAGTAAGCACTTAATTTAACGCATGCAAACGCAGACGCAATGATAATGTGATAACACACCTCCATAGTTCCTCAAATGCACCCTTTAAGACATCTGATGCGCCCCGAGTTATGCCATACCGAGTCACCCGGCCTTTTCCCGTTGGTTCCGCGCCAACTTGACCACGAAGGTTCCAAATGCCTCCGGAGACACGTGCCGGCTATGCACAGATTCATGTTTTTCTTACGCTCGCCGCATTGGCCGGATAAATTGCTGCATTATTTATCAGGCCGCAGCTAGCTACATTAATAACAGTTTCTTCGTTTCCCTGCGGGTGCACTCCTGGCTTGTGTGTACACGGTAAGTCGCCGGAACGCGACAAACGATAAAAAGAACTTCGCCGAATTCCGCGTGGCGTCGAGAATTCAATACAAAGCGAAGCATGGTTGCGCAAAGTTTAATGATAGCGTTTTCCTTCTACGGCATGGATAGTCGCTCAGTTTAGTTAGTGCTCAGCTCTAAACACTCGCAAACGCTCACTGAAGCATACACAACGATTCTGGACAACAGCCTTTTTCAACGACAAAGCGATTACGAACGCATTTTGTCCACATATTGTAATATTTCGCTATAACAATCAATATAGCTGCAGATCTCCCCTCGGCAGCCTTGCATTTTTTTTTTGCTAATGATGTTTTTGCTAACCTCAAAAACGTTTCTCGTTGGTTTTCTATGGCAGTCTTAACTACTAGATGCGTGCGATGGAAGAAATTCAAGAGAAAGATTTTGCTACGTATAGGAAGAATGGACCTTTGCATTCAATATTTCCATGACAGTAGCTTACAATATTCCAGTATTCAAAATTTTTGTCCTAGAAAGCTGGACATGATGAGTGACTGATTGTTGCTTTTCGAAGCACCTGTCATACTATATAGTAGGATACAACTCAAGAACGATCGGCAAATTCCCCTCAAAGGATACCCTTCAAGCCAATGGCGTTGAGCGGTTCTCATGAAGTCGGGGTTAACCCCCTTGAACTAGGTAGCGTGACATCGTAGGAGGCTATCAAGGGCAGGGGTATTAACGAATTAACCGCGACGTCATGAGAATCGGTGGACGCTATTGGCTGGAAGGCCCTTCGAGGGTCATTTGTCTCGTCGGTCTTGAGTTGCATCCGACTATAGAAGTTTTGCTGGACAAGTGCTAAGTGCTGGCTTGCCTGGCTTCTCCGCAATGTACTGTCCGAACCCAACACCAGGTGGAAAAAGAGGAAGACCATGCATTCTTGGTGGAGACGAAAAATTACGGCGATCAATGTGTTGGCAGTCTGAATAAAAACAAAAGGCTTTAAACGCCAGTGGCGTGCGCACAGCTGTGTCGGTGAAGCACTGTTTAGCAAGCAAGCCCCGTTCATAGTAGTGCATGTGTTTGAGAAAAGGAAAGCTTTTATGTAAATTAGCACAGTTTCTGCATGGTTGTTACGTGGTTTCAAGTGCACCGGCTGTTTACAGCGGTTGGCATTTAAGTAATAATTGTTTTTTTGGGGGGGAAAGGAAATGGCGCAGTATCTGTCTCATATATCGTTGGACACCTGAACCGCGCCGTAAGGGAAGGGATAAAGGAGGGAGTGAAAGAAGAAAGGAAGAGAGAGGTGCCGTAGTGGAGGGCTCCGGAATAATTTCGACCACCTGGGGATCTTTAACGTGCACTGACATCGCACAGCACACGGGCGCCTTAGCGTTTTTCCTCCATAAAAACGCAGCCGCCGCGGTCGGGTTCGAACCCGGGAACTCCGGATCAGTAGTCGAGCGCCCTAACCACTGAGCCACCGCGGCGGGGCATTTAAGTAGGTCCAAACATCGAAATTCAACCGGTGAGGTGCACTCATCTTTTCCATAAAATGCGATAGTGGAGTGTAGTGGGCCTTAATTTTGAGGCGCACCACCCATTTTTCAGTCATTTTTTTTTTTCAATGCTTTCGCTGGTGACGGAATTTCTTGATTAGTTGGATGTGAACACCTTGCATTCTTACCCTGTCTAGCGTGCGAACATTACTGAGTTACGATATCCTACAACGGCAGTATGGATGCCAGCTTGAACACCACAAACCGAAAATGAAGGCACAGAGGCAGCACTAAGAACGGCGGCGAACGGTTGCTGCACAATTGTCGCCGCTGTTTTCGGTTGAGAATATTCTGCGCCACGTCGATCGAGAAAAACGATCGAGCTGCGCAAGATTTTGTCGATCAATATACGAACGTCACAAATTGCGCTGTCCGCTTTATTTATGGCTGTCTAACCTGGGATCAAGCTTACAGAAATGGACCAGAGGAAAAGAAAATTAAAAAAGATTCTCGCTTGTTCGAGTGCGAGCCAGTTGGAGATAAAGCCAATGAACAAGACAAGGCCTACTGTCGCCAAAAAATTATGTAGGGCACTTAAGACTATGCTTACGTGTTTTCAATGCGAAAGCATTACTTTTATTTCCTTTTTATTCATTTTTAACTTTTTCTCTTCCTTTCTATTGACGCACCTAATCATTAGCATACAGTCGTAAGGCAACGCATATACTAGGCTCACATTTGTTCGCCGGGAAGAAACGCGGTTTTGTGGCCTTTCGTGGTGTTTCCTAAATGTTTTGTTAATATTTCATGTAAATGGAACATATTTTCAGTGTAATAAATACCACGTTTAAAAAAGAAAAAAATCTCGCATTCTGAAAGTCCTCGGTTCAATTACTCGCACGTTCGGAAGGAATTTTATATATATTCGATACCACGGTGACGTGGTCTGGGATTTTTCGTGACCACTTATGGGGCCAACGACGAAAAGTTTCCTCGCCGCTTTCGCATTAAAAATCGAACTCGTTCTCTGCCGACCAGAACAAATTTTTTTTAAAGATGTGCTGCGTTTGTACACGGTTTCCGTTCGTTTCGCAAATTTAGCGCATGCGCAGTCGTGGACAAGGTAACCTGAAACGCCGGAGCCACGACCGAGAGCTACTAGTAGCGCCGCACTGCTGCAGTAGCATGAACTGAGAGCGAGGTAAGCCTGCGGCGATAATGCTTATACAATCGCGCCTGGATCAACCTAATCGGTGTTAGACGAGCCAAGGGGCGTTCCTTATACTTGCGCGTTGTAGCCATACCTGAGCGCTCTCTGTATACTACAGCAAAAAAATTTCATTGTGTTCTACAGGGCTCTGTGCTCTCGCCCTTTCTTTTCAACGCGGCCATGATCAAACTCCCTGAAAGACTGGAGGCTATTGAAGGACTAAACCACAGCATGTACGCTGATGACATCACGTTGTGGATAGCTAGGGGCAGCGATGCCCAAATAGAGGACAACCTCCAAAGGACTATCCAGGAAGTTGAAGGTTACGTCTGACCTAGGGGACTTAAATGTTCACAGCAAAAATCGGAACTGCTTCTATACCAGCCGAAAGGCAGGGCCAGTAAGGAGGAACCGCAAATCTCCCTCACATCTGGGGGGATCCCCATTCCAAAAGTGGACAAAATCAGAGTTCTGGGACTTCTGATTCAGGCCAACAGCTTTAATGGCGAAACAATAAGGAAACTAGACGGCTGCGCACAGCAGACCATGAGGCTCATCCGCAGGATTGCCAACAGGCGGTCCGGGATGAGAGAAGCGAATCTAGTTAGGCTAGTCCAGGCCTTTGTTATAAGTAGAATAGCTTATGTTGCTCCCTTCCTCAGCTTTAGGTCCTTCGAGAAGAAGAAGATTGAGGGCATCATACGTAAAAGTATAAAACAGGCGCTGGGGCTTCCCATCCGCACTGCAAATGAAAAGCTTTTAGCTCTAGGGCTCCACAACACTCTTGAGGAGAATATTGAAGCAGTGAGGATCTCGCAGTATGAGAGACTTGCGGGAAGCCCTGCGGGCAGGAAAATCCTAGCTAGGCTAGGCATTAACTATATATGAAGGGCAGGAAGGCATCAAAGTCGACCTGCCGCGAAGCGTGCGGAACCGACTCATAATCCCACCACTACATAAAAACATGCACCCAATCCATCACAAGGAACGCAGAGAGAAACGGGCCGAGGCTCTTGAAAAGCGTTTCAAAAACTCGAAGGACGTGCTCTATACGTTGATGCTGCAGACTATGGCAACGGCCGCACGGCGCTAGCTGTAGCGAGCGCTGAAACTAGATTGCTAGCCAGTGGCACAGTTCCAACGGATTGCTCTCAGATTGGAGAAGAATCTGCCATAGCACTTGCAATTGCAAGTACTTCAGCCAAAATTATAGTCAGCGACTCTCTAAGGTTGCGGTGATGAACTTTGCCAGAGGCAGAATTTCCCCCGAGGCGAACAGAATCCTGCAGACCTGCAGAGATAGCAGGAAAATTGAAATAATCTGGGCACCTGCGCGCGCCTCCCTCGCTGGGAACGAGGCGGCCCACGAATTAGCTCGAGGACTTACTTTCCGAGCTGGTGGGCTAGCCGAAGGCTTCACGGGGCGGGACCGCTTAGTGTGTTACAGAGAGATCACACAACACTACAGACTAGGGCGGGTTAAATATCCTCCGGCTGATATATCCTTAAACAAGAGCCAGGCCTCCACTTGGCGTCGCCTGCAAACCAACTCGTTTCCAAGCCCGGTGTCGTGCAGCCTCTACTATCCGGGTCAGTACTCCGGCCAGTGTACGCTATGTAAAGCCAGGGCTGATTTTAATCACATTCTGTGGGAATGCCCACAAGCTCCCTCTGAGGGACGCATAAAGTATTTAGAACAATGGGAGACCTTATTACTCAGCTCCGATCCGGAGATTCAACTGAAGACCGTCCGACTGGCAGAAACCGCCGCTAGGGTCCAAGGACTCCTGGCCGTCGTCTAGTGGGAAGGCTTAAAGCCTTCCCTACATCTGTTGGACAAATAAAGTTTTACAATCCAAAATCATTGTGTTCTGTTTGCGTCGCATATAGTTTCGCAGGTGTGCCTTCGCAAAGCATTTTACCATCGCGGGGTCATTCCTCTCGAAATGAGACGAACGCTGTACTCTAGTGCCTATATTTTAACTCGCTAGCTGTTCTCGCAGCTGCACGGATGCACGGGTATTTTTTTTTCGCCCTGCTGTCATTTCAGGGTGGCTTATCCATAGGACACTTCGCTTTCGGGTAAAACCCTATTTCTTGCCGTAAATGAGCCCTCCATAGACGGTGTTTGTTTTATAGTTCACAAAGCTAAAGACACCGCAAGAAAAAAATTGAGGATATCTAGTGCCTAATCCAGAGAGGTGTACTCGGTCAAATGGGGATCTTAAACCTCCATTAACGGACGCGTTTTCATGAGGCAGATGAGTTTGAGCATAATTCCGAAAAAGGCGATTAAGAAGCGAGAGCGCAAAACATGGCTACTGACCAAGACGTCTTGTCGGAGTTACTGTATTAATCACTGCCCACGCTAGTGACACTTCGATCAAGGGACCTAAGCTTGAGCGTTTAAAATTGTTGCTGCGATATTGAATGTTTTCGCACTGTTCAAATCTAGGCTGGCCAGCCTTGCTCATACGCAGGAGTGCTCCATAGGAGATTGGTAATGTACAGTGTCGGTCAAAAGTTCCCAAGCCACAGGATTTGCTTTTGAGCATATTATCAGGCAGTTACGACACCTGCGAAGCTCCAAATACCTGCAGAGGGTAAATGAAGCATCGTTATAACCTCTTATGACGCTGATAGCTTTATCGGCACCTTAAGTGCCAGTATGTACTGAAGAAGAGCAGTCCCTGTGGCCTGGGAACTTTTGACCAACCCTGTACGTGAAGAAATGTTTGCAATAATTAGAAAAAAAATCTAAATTGGTGAATAATTTTAAGCGGAACCCACGATTCCCATGTTGTTTATGAAAGAGTTAGCAAAAAATAGGGCATCCTATGGCTAGCAGAGAAACGAACTGTTATAGTGAACTGTCTTGCGCAGCAAGATATTAACCTAAAAAACTCGAACTATGGAACATTTATCTGAATAACCCAATATGTACCCGAATTTAAGGTGGAAAAATATCGCCCGATTTTTACCCCTCGAATTCCCGAAAAAATAAAACCCGAAAACGAAACGCCCTACTTATCCATTACTACACTGCCGCATATAGCCGAACCTCGGCATAACGAAGATTTATAAAGAAATAATAGACATAACGAAGGAATGCCGATTTCCCTGGGAAAGCCCGTCAGCACTGCCTATAACGAAGCTACGGCCATAACGAAGTATCCGCCGGGTTCCTTCGACTTCGTTATAACGATGTTCAACTGTATCATGAACCGAAAATAAAATCGTATACTGTTCTTGCGCGAAAAGTGCATAAGGCGCAGCAGATAAGGTCACCGTTGCATTCCATGCCATCAACAAAAAACTTGGTAACGACATCTAATCAGTCTGCGTGGTGATGCTATTTTTATCACCGCTCGCTGAGCAGGCGGGTTCGTTGTCAGCTTGTTTACGGAGCGAGTCAAGTATCGCTTCCCCGGCCCTACACTTATGCTAACGACATTCGCTGCGCCTCCTGAAACGGGCAAGAGATTACATTCAAGGTTCTCTCCCTCGGCTGCGCCATCTTCTTTCGGTACATTAGTGACACAGCGTCTTGAAACTCGCTTCCTGTGGGGGCATCAGCAAGAGATGAAAGTAAATAAAAGCTTCGCTCAACCTCTCCATCGTCGTCCTCTTGCGTCTTCCTTGTCGCTGACCACGACTCCGATAATCGCCCCATGACATCGACGAAGCGTGAGCACTCCGCTCCTCAGCAGCCCGCTTAGTTACAGCGCGCCAAAAATGCAAAGAAAGCACCAATGCGTCGTTCCGAAGTCTCAGCTAAAACGCCTCGCCATCACTGTCCGCCCGAATAAACTAATGTTCAATTTGAGGACCTTCCCCGAAATACTAATGGTTCCTTCATACCTCTTGCAAGTATACGTGTATAGTATACCGCTTGGAAGTATATATAGTAATATTAAGCCGGATCGTATGGAGGGCGAAACACTTGCCGAGAACACGTTCTGGGCGTGTTTCGGGCTGAACACGTGATATTAGCGTTAACATTTGGTTAAAAATGGCCCGGATGTAAGCATGTGCAGTTAAACTGATAGGATTTTATAGTCACTTTTTTGCCTTCCTGGTCGCAGCGGCTTTGGGCGCTGCGGAACACACAGTTCGGACGTTCTAGACACGTGTTTTGTCCCCTGTACATGGAAGAGTGATCTAAAAAAATGCGTGTGTGTGTGTGTGTGGGGGGGGGGGGGAAGTGAGGAGTGATTTATGTAGAGGTAAACAAACAAAAAATTGAATTATATAACTAGCAGTCTGTGTGCAGGAAGCCGCAGCTGGCGCGTTTTTGAAGCGTCGGGAATGCCCGAAGCGAAACAACCTGTCCTCCACAAGTGACACGCGCGTTTCGGTTGATAGAAGCTGCGCTGAATGCTTCTCGAAAATTAAGCTGCCATTTTCTGACCTATTGGTCAAAATTTTAAGACTTGCGCATTGGCGTTCGCAATAATGAGGTCGCGCAATCGTTGACGACAGCCCCGTGCTCAAATACGATGAAGACGACCCGACAGTGCATTTTCTTCGTCCTCAAGAAGGTAAAATCGGAGGACGCACCATTCACCGCCGATCAGGCAGCCGTTGCTCCAATGAACCAAAATCGCTTCCCAATGTGATTGGTTGGCATCTTTCCTCGCCCCATCCGACCTCGCGTACTCCAGTGGCCGTAGGCAGGCGTTGGACCAACCACGGAGCTATGTCGCGGGAAAAGCCTTGCGAATATGGCCTCTCATGCTACGAAAAGATTAGTTCGTTGACAAACAGGCGCAGCCTTATCTCTGGCTGGGACACCGTACCGGTTATCTAGTACATGTTCCAGATAGCTTTGGCGTTCACTGAGCCACTCGTGGAACAACAAACGTCTGAGCTACAACGCTTATAGTTATGAGCTGTAATAGCTTTCTTTTCGAGCGATGGAATTGAAATATATTCGCGGAAATGAAACTTTTAAATGTCATCTTTTTTTTTTCAGGGGCACATCACTTTTCGAGATAGTCCCAGCCAGCCACCGGTGGCCTAGATTTTATCACGTCGCCCATCTAACGGCGCGTACCTCACTGCATCGACCTTCTGGCCATTCCCCAAGGTGAATTGATATCTCAAGGGTACGTTCACTTAGCGCCCGCCAAAGAGGTCATCGATTCAGGTGCTCCGTTGGTGTTGTCAACAACGACTCTATTTTCTACGACAGCAACCGGAGGCCATGGACTATGGCGCACGGCGTGGAAGCAGAGCATCGCCTCTGGCTGGGACTAAATCCAAAAGTGATGTGCTCCTACCAAAGAGGACACTTCAAACTTTCGCTTGAATACTGCGCGTCGGCACTCACGTATCACTCATCACCTTCAGATCTGCCGTCGACATACATGCTTAGCTGCCTTTGCGGCTTCAGTAGAGCTGCATATTAGACCGCCTTACGAATGTTATTGTAAAACTAAATAACTCATCGAGTTTTCAGCGAACAGCCAACAATTATTTATAAATTATAATCCACACTAAACGTGGCTACATAGATTTTTTTACCTTATATACCTTTCTGTGATTGCCCTGAAAAGGTTGCTTCACGAAATAAAAGTGAAACGAACGCAACGTGCTTGCATTTGAATTCGGTCACCAAGAAAAAACAACAACCTGACAGACAGGCAGACAGAAAAACTACTTTATTGAGCAAGTGAGTTTTAGACCCTGAAGCCAACGAAGGTGAAAATATTCAATTCCGTCGTTCTATTCAATACCAGCCCTTGAGAACACAATCTTTCACTTGGCCATGCATGCAGCATTCAGGAACCAAGGTCTGAGCGACAGCACTGCCTCTTTTCAAACTTGGCTACCACGCGCACACCACCTCAGATTAGCATCGGAGACGGCGCCCGTATCGTTCGAGCAGCCATGCAAGGAGAAACAAAACGGGATAGCGCGAGAAAGCGGCGCGTGTGTTTACGTCTTGCGACTCGTTAGAGCGCGCTCGTAGCCTCACCTGGTCGAGCGCGGCGCGCTCCCTGGCGCTCAGCTGCTCGGCAGCGGCGGCTGCGTCGTCCACCGAGCTGCTCATGACGACGACTCCTGGCCGACTACTATGCCAAGGCCGCCGCTCACTCGCGGCCGATATCGTCGCCGCAGCTGCAGCAGCGCCGCTCTGAGGTCGCCGGCATGAGGCCGACGGGGAAAG
>JARKHS020034255.1:0-66627 GCA_030143305.2 Amblyomma americanum | reverse complement strand
GTCGTCGGTCGTGACGGTGTACTCTTGCACGGGGTAGCCATTGCTGCTTATCAGCTGAGACTGAAATTTTTACAGTGACATCTGCGTGAGGCACTTTCTCGGCGAATTATATCGTAACCGAAAACTATCCCCCCCCCCCCCCCCCCCCCCCCCCCCGCTTAAAGAGAATGCTGTACGGTTGATGCTGAACTCTTAGTAACACTTGGGCCACTGTGTGGGCTTTCTGGAATGTGGCATCCTTTATCATGCGGTCTAAGTGCGCCTCAACGGAGGGACTTCGATATCGGTCGCTGTTTCAAAGCTATACCTATGCATTTTCGAACTTGTGCTGTTATACAGGCATGTGTACTCTAAGCAGGCAACTTTCAGTTTTGAAGTAATTAGTAATTTTGCTACGGAGGGGTGAATTCTGGTACGGGACAGAAGAGCGCGGTGCGCAAATCTTCTCGTAGCGGGCATGTCAAACGTCCTGAGGCTGATAGCCGGACATTCGTGCAAATGAAGTTCGCTTCGTGATCTTTTTTTTCGGGGGGGCCGGGGGGGGGGGGGGGTCACTGATTTCTGTGCCGCCCAAGTTGTAATGGGAACGTTCGCAGTACTATGGCCGTTATTTGCCCCAGTTTGTGTAGCTTTTAATATTTGTACCCGGCTTCATCAATTTAAGATCGGCGTTTTGCCCTTCTCTCAACTCCATGACGCCGTGCAGTAAAGCCAATAGCATCATGCGGTGAAACCAAACGGCATAATGAAGTAATGTTTTAGGACTGCTTTTCTCGTTAAAGTATGTCTGGACGCTCATCCTGGCCGTACAACCTTGAGATAAAGCCGATGACCCGTAAAAATGGTTGCAAGTACTGATACACGTCATTTGATGCTCATGCTCGTTTACTAAGAACAGCGTCGAGCTCTTGACTGCATCTTTACTGTTGTTGTTGCAACCATATTTTTGGTGATCGGCCTTAGCAGAAATTTCACTGCTCTTCTGTATTTGTTGGACGTCTGTAAGCTGTCCAAGAACACAAAGCTGTTTCGCGCAGTGGCACGTGAACCTTGGTTGGTGAAGGTCGTCCTTGTACCTCAAGGCACTATTGAAGTGAAACTGTTGCTGTGCGTAACCTTTAGTCATTGTAATTTGAAACATGGCGCGCACCTCATACGCATATCCGCAAGTTTTTTGTTCCACGATATCCGCATATATTTGAGAAGTTTTGCTGTGATCCTTACTAAATTTTTCTAAATTTGCTGTGATCCTTACTAAATTTTTCTATTTTGCAATTTTTCTTGCGCATGACAATTCCACATTTAACCTTTAAATGTCTATTATGGAGAAGCATATATATGTCAGTTCGTGTCCTCGTACTTCCTAGAATTTTTCAATAAAAGTGTTTAGAGAAAGAATAGCTTTCTTAAAACCTCAACGAAATTCCATCTTTCTATGAGGCAGCAAAAATTATTTTGTAGCTCAATGCGTTAGCAAGTTAGGGCATTTTAAGTTTCAGATGCTTTATGAAATAAAATGAATACGATAATATGAGTTTACATTTTTAAAACGGACTCTACTCATTTTTATAAGGTTAAGGTTAAAAACGTTTAATTTAATATTCATCCACATTTGCATCAGACAAATAACATTTTACATTACCGCCTAATAGTTCAATTTTAAATGCGCACTATAAAATAATGCATTCATTCAACTTCAGTTTGATGTGCTGCATGATAATGTGACTACCACATTGTTTTCAGACAAATATAATAAAATGAAACCACTTAAAAACTTCCATTTTTCTCATGGTAAGGAAGAGTTAAGTGACGGTGGGGTTGCTTTGGAGCTATTGTTTGCCACCCTTTCACACTTGGACACGACCAAAAGTTAGTTTTTTTTCATTTGATTTTGTCTTTCATCAGCAGATCGCTACCATTGAAACCGCCCGTGTGTCTAACCGTTAATTCATAGTCTACCTGAAATTAGAACAATATTTTAAAGGCACAATTTAACACAATTCAGCGATTTTTGAGAAAGCTTTGCCTGGCCTCTTGTGTGGTAGATAGATACTAAACGTGCAGTCTACAGTGGACCGGCTTTCTCGCACTAGTTTTTGAGAACGTGATAGAGAGGCCGCTATCCTATTTACATGCCTTTCCTTCCTTTTGTCGCTCTCTCTCCGTAAGTCACAAACAGATAAAAACTCAAACACAACAAAAATTTTCTATTAGTATATTATTCAATTCATTCGGTGTTGTGTCCCAAGCAACAAAGAAATGAATATTGCAGTAAAGATGACCAAATATAAAATTGATAAAGTCTGGCCTGATTACTGTAAGAAATGTGTGTGTGTGTGTGTGTGTGTGTGTGTGCGTGTGTGTGTGTGTGTGTGTGTGTGTGTGTGTGTGTGTGTGTGTGTGTGTGTGTGTGTGTGTGTGTGTGTGTGTGTGTGTGTGTGTGTGTGTGTGTGTGTGTGTGTGTGTGTGTGTGTGTGCGCGCGCGTGCGCGTGCGTGCGTGCGTGTGTGTGTGTGTGTGTGTGTGTGCGTGCGTGTGTGTGTGCGTGCGTGCGTGTGCGTGCGTGCGTGCGCAGTAAAAGGCTTGAATCTGAGGTCAGCTCTCATATATCAACATACTCACGACATTTTTGTCGGTGCTATCCTTGATCCTGCGCAAGGCGCCGCTTGCCATCGAAACGGCAGTGAAACATAACGAAAGTAGAAAAACAGAACCTGCCTTCTGCATATCTGAAAGCAAGAGAAGGGAATATGCAGATCTGCGGTCGACAGGTTCTTGTCCCTTTCGCGCATTCTGTTACTGATTGTGCAAGACGTGTATCAACAGGGTTGTTTATTTGTGGTTCTTCGACTCGATCGAGGTCAAGGGTGTGCCATTACACTCTCAAACGAATTTACTTCTGCTCAACGCAGCTTTTGCTCACGCAAAACGACATACGATGTTGGTAATGGCGTAAAGAAGTTATTGCCGTAATTATTAGTAGAACAAAGTGAACCATGTAAATAATTTAAGGGCTAACATGACAGTCGCTTGAGTAGACAAAGGAAGGAACAAGAGGGGCTCGCTATGACATACATGACGGCAGCCAACAGTCACCGAAAGCAAGGAGCATATTAGGCACGCCTCAGTCGGCGCTAACGTTCGACTGCGCATCCTCTGTGACATGTTCCTCCGGACTGTGCGGGAGGAAAGCTTGCATACGTTCGCTAAAAGCCGAAAGTGGACAGCTGAGCAGCGTATATATACCAGGTGTTTCAGGGAAACCGATCACTAATTATTTAAAAAATAGGGTTTTTGAGGTAAAGAGAAGCTTTCTGCGGCATAGTAATACCAATGTTGGCGGACGTCAAAAAACAGGGGAATCATGTTAACTAGTAAAGCGATTAACCAAATTTTAATAGTTAACTTTTTAAGTATTGCTTATAGGCACCGGACTGCAATGAGCGACGTGTAGCCGCGGCTGTTAGTAATAGCCATATCAGTTTTTAGAAATGCGATTACCGTCGCCGCTGTCGCTCAACTAATTTTGGCTACATCGTGCCAAAATACATGCTCTATCGAGAAGCATGCAGGCAAAGCAGCCCCTCCAGTGCACATAACTAGTCGAAATAAGCAAATTTTGTAGAGACACAGCGGCGATGGTAATCTCGTCTTCTAAATTCAAAGCATTGGTATGATATTACTAACGGCCGGCTACAAATCTAATTTCAACCAGGTGCCTATCGTAATAGTAAAAAGGTTAACTATTAGAATTTAACTAATCACTTTACTAGTTAACATGATTCGCCTGTTTTTTGACGTCCGCCAATACTGGCGTTACTATGCCGCAAAACGCGTCTCTTTATCACAAAAACCATATTTTCAAAAATTAGTGATCGGGTTCCCTCAAACACCTGGTATATCGTCACTGTAACCATGGCCGCTCTATTGAATTAAGCACACTGCAACTCACAAAGAATCGCGTCTCGATTCGTATAGTACGGGAATAAATTTTCTCACCAATTTTACGAACTATGATTTTTCGATATAACGAACTTTCCCATCACCGAAATACCATTCAGGTTCTGTCGCGATATAACGAATTTTTTGAGAAAGGAAAGCCATGAAAAGTGAATGATAAAAAAAAAGAGCTCACGAAAAACTTCAACATAAAAACTGCTGTGGTCTGCTCTTGTCTGCAGACGAATTATTCGATTCTGTGCTGCTCAATTTTAAAGTTGTTTCGTCCACTGCCACCATCTCATATTCTATTTACGTTAGGCCCAATATAAACTAACAGGCTGTACGTTGCAGATAGTACATCCTCTGTGGCCAGGCGAACAAAAACAAGAGTTAAGGTGAACGTAGAATAAGATTGAAGGAAGCTGGGTGATATTAAAACAGAGCAAAATGTTCTTACTTTTCTCACTGGCTCGTACGCAAGCCCTAAAACCGATCTTCTCAGAAATGGGTGCGTCCCTCAAGAAGAAGGCTGCCCATCATGAACAGATGTGCATGTCCCAAAAAAACAACGCACACCGCTCCTTCTAGATGAATGATGCCATTCGGACAATGAACGGCTGCACACACACCCACCGCTTGAGATGGCTAAGCAGTGGGAGCGGGGCATATGCAGTGTGTAGCGCAGAAGTGGTTGCGCGAGATGCCACGCTTATACAATAGGCAGTGCTCGAAAAACAATGAGATACGCGCAATGCACGTAGCACATGCGGGGGGAGAAATAAAGAGAGCGGCAGCTTTGCTCAAGACGTCCAGCAAAATGGGGGATGCCGAAAATACCGGCAGACGCATGTGCGCACGCGGATGCCCGCGAAGACAGCGATGACCGCTCCTGCCCCTCGGTCGCTTGAAGTTCAAGCCCTCGTTGCGTCCTACCGGTGATTCGCTGCTACTCGGTAATGGCGAACGGTATTGAAGCAACTTCTAGGCCTTGTTTGTTGGCTTTAAAGGAGGCTTTCTTCTGGGCAAACAGCGCCGTCATTATTGTAGTAGGTCGTACTCGAAAAGTGCAGAGTCCACGTGCTGGACGGCGATATTGTTAACCAAGGCGGACAGGGTAACGGGCGCTCTTGATGATGTACCGTGTGTCGTCACGCTCTGCTTGAGCTGGACTGAAGCTTTGGAAAGCGCCCTGGGAATGGGTGTGTCCATGGGAAAGGAGGCATAGATGGGGAGGGAGCGATACAGCTATCGCTATCACTTCTTCGGGTCGAGGGAGAGTCAAGTATTTGGGAGTCTGTTCGCACAGGGCTTACGCCTGGTACTTAGAATTGGAAGCGTAACGCTTCCCAAAGGCTTCACCGAAGGAGTACAATTTAAAGTAACGCAAAACGATGCTGTACGTGCCATAAGGGTAGGTTTTTTCGATGCAAAGGTTATCATGTGCCTGGGTGTACGGGAAAGCAAGTCAGGTCTGCAGTTTTTATTTTACTTCTCATTTTACTGGGAAATTACAGGAGGGGGGAAATCGCTGAAGTGAGAAGAATGAGGAAATGCAATTAATGTCATACGTTTTCACTGGTACCTTTAACAGAAATAAAAGGTTTTAGTTTGCTTTTTCTTGGCACCTAGACTATTTTATGCGTTGTTTTTTGAGCATTCATTCGCATCAGTGCGTATGTAATGTTCAAATCCTCTAGGCAACCTATATATAAGTGGCACGAGTAAAGAAGGGATTTTTAACATATATGTTATTCCTCACGCGATTCGAAAATGAAAATGGTGAAATTCGCTTCAAACCGTCCTTTCATTGCCGATTCAGCACTGAATCGCACCTGTAGGGCAGGGACCACGTGGTCTGCGGCTGCGTATCGACCGATATGCCATTGTCTTTCTAAGACTCTCCTGCATGTTTGTATAGCGGCTTCAACTGGTGGACATTTTAGGCTTTCCTTACCTCGTTGTACTCCTGCGCGACACACTGTTGCTTGCTGTGGTTAGCCAACCCGGTGTTTTCGAGTGCTTTCTGAAACCAACCCATAGTTGATAGCTGTTTGAAAACTCTGAAAAAGATCGCGAATGTTGCTATAAAGTAAACTTTCTGCAGATCACTTTTTTTCCCAAACCAGAAGAAAATGTAGGCAGCTGCTCGACAAACAGTGTCAGCAGCTCCGACAAAAATGATTTTTATTCCTGACCTTTTCTGTGATCACATTAACATGTATCTTTTTCCGGTCTTTCGTTTTCTTCGTTGTGTGCATTTTTGTGGACTCTCAAGTTTTTCTTGGCTTACGTTACGTGAGCAGATGAAAATATATTTTCATGTAAAATTCCAGCCCTACAAGAGTGCCCACGGGGCGATGGAGATGCACCGTAAATGGATGAATGGACAAATATTTACGCAAGTAATAAGTCAATTAAAAGTTAAGCATGCTTTGTCACTATTTCGCTGCAACCTGATATTTCGTGCAAAAGTTTCAGTATTCCCAGACTTCACGAGCATTAGCAGCGAGTGTAAGCTCGTTGGTTTTGTGCGACGTCAGTGCACGTTAAAGAACCCCAGGTGGTCGAAATTTCCGGAGCCCTTCACTACGGCGTCCCTTATAGCCCGAGTCGTTTTGCGACACCCCCATAAACAAAACTAAACCATCACGAAAGAACATAAAGTACCAAACAAGCAAGGACATAATAAGCGGCACGCCGCATAAATAACTCAGTGTTCTCCCATGTGTTGTGTCCCTCTCTGCAGACTCTTTTTAGTGTTTTCCTTTTGGCTTGAACGGCCTGAAAAGCAGAGGGAACGCATTTCCGCGTTGCCTCATTCGCGACTCTTCATTCGCGTGACTCTTTTTGTGGGTGATGCGTTCTTCTTTGGGCCACCGGCACTTCCCAGGGAAGAAAGACACGTCGCAGTGATATCCCACATATATCCTGTGTGTGCGATCAGATATCCCTTAAAACGACGAAAATTCTTTTTTACTTATTTATTCATTCCTCAAAGGGCCAAAAGGTACATTACATGCGGTGTGAGCTAACAAGAAGGTATTATCATGAATACAGATGATCTTCGGTGGCGGTCTCGAAGTGACCGAAGTTGATGATGGTAGCCACTTCGAATGTAAGGTCAGTCCAGTCTCAGGCGGTTTTAAGGGAAAAAAAAGGAGTGGTAATATGTTTCGGTGCGGGATTTCTCGGGGTAGACGGCATTAGGGTGACTATTACTGGAATTCCGATGAGCGCGTGTGATAGGTGTAGCTTCGGGATTAAAGGTGCGATATAATTTGTGACAAAGAAATACGGGCGATTTTGCGACGACAAGCCAATGTTGGAAGATGAAGCTGAATCTTTAATGCGGAGACGCAAGTGTGACACGAATAGTCAGAAGAAATGAATCTGGCAGCGCTGTTCTGGACGGATTCGAGCGTGCCACTGAGGTTACCAAAGTGAGGATTATACGCGGCGCTTGCAAACTCTAATTTCGACCGCACAAATGTTAAGAAAGCGAGCACTTTTATGGAATGGGGGCTAAGGTAAGGTTACGACGCAACTACCCTAAAGATTGGTAAACTGAATTAGTGATACGGTGAACGTGATGCGACCAGGTTAAATCTTTAAGTGGGGGTCGAGATATTTGTAGGAGTCTATTGGGTTAATGGGGATGTTATTAATTGTATAGATAGCATCGGCGCTGGAAAGGAAGAAGAGAGGTTTAAGTAGAATTTAATGACATTAGCTACGTGTTACACCACTCTTGGACACTAACAAGATCTTTTTGAAGGCTTGAAGGACGTCGGCTTGGTTAGCTATTGGGCGATAGATGTCGTCAGCCAATAGCCGAACGTTAGAACTGATGTTAAAGGGTAGATCATTTATATAGATGAGAAGTAGATGGGGGCCTAAAAGTGTACCTTGGCGAACGCCAGACAAAACTGGGGAATGTGATGACGAATGAGAATTAGCGCGAACGAATTGGTAGCAATCCAGTAAGAAAGCACGAGCCCAATCCAGAACCAAAGGATGAAGGCTTTTTAAAAATCTATTAGTATAGCATCTGTAGGAATTTTTTATCCAGACAAGCATGTATATTAAGGAAGAGAACAAGTTGTGCGTCACAGGAACGACCTTTGCGGTAGCCATGTTAATTAGGGTGAAAAAATTATGCGATATCAAAAACTTGGCAGTATAAGAATATATTACATGTTTTATAGACTATAGACATTTTTTATAGACTGGAATAACCTTCCCGATTCGCCAGTCATGTGGCAGTGAGGACGGAGAAAGCGACTTCTGGAAAATTGGACATAATACCGCACCACACATAAATTTATCATTTTTGAGGATTTTAGGGTTGTTGCCATCAGCACCGGCATATGAATTTGGTAAGTTGATAAAACAGGGGACTTCAGGCAGGTTACCAAGCAGCTGTTCATGCATGTGTGTATAGAGCAGAATTGATCATTTAGGATATTTATTTGGAACGTCTGACTCGGAATGCGGAAGTCTAAAAGTATGTTAGAGAAATTAGGCTAGACGTAGAGGATCTAATAGTTTGCCAGGAACGCTTTGGATTATTATGCAGCATGTTTGGTAAGGTTTTAGAAAAAAAGTTACACTTAGCTTGGGCTACCTTGGCATCATGTGAGCAGTGGCAGTGTAATATTTGTTCTAAGCGTGGCGCCTATTACTAGCTTTAGCTGCACGAAGTAATTTTTTTGTGGTCGTTTGATCTCTTTAGTGCTTTATACCATGGAGAACTAGGTCGCTCTGTTATTGCGATAGTTTTGGTTTGGTTTATGGGGGTTTAACATCCCGAAGTAATTCAGGCTATGAGAGACGCCGTAGTGAAGGGCTCCGGAAATTTCGGCCACCTGGGGTTCTTTAACGTGCACTGACATCGCACAGTACACGGGCGTCTAGAATTTCGCCTCCATCGAAATTCGACCGCCGCGGCCAGGATAGAACCCGCGTCTTTCGGGCCGGTAGCCGAGCGCCATAACCACTCAGCCACCGCGGCGACAGTGACACAACCTTCCCTTTCTTTGTTTACCGCCAGTCTGCTGACGGCACAAAAGCTCATATATGCCTTTTTTGCTTTTTTTTCAGTGCTTTTTTTTGCCTATTTTATAGTGCATTGCTTTGAAAAATTACGTTTGTTGTAGTGACCAGGCAGTGTACTTTGTTCTTCACTCTGTTCTGTTGCCTGCGAGTATTTTTGTACTTTGTTATGTTCACACCCTGCTAAAATCCCTTGTGGATTGCAGTACCTGTGAATAAGGATCCATACAGTGTTAGGAATCTCTTTTATCTCACAAAGATCCCAGCAACGGTGGCACCAGGTGAAGCGCCCTTCTTGGCAACCTCAAATTCCGGCGCCTGCGGTCCGCTGGAAATCGCAAGCCACGACGACATGCCCCAGGATGTTCGATCACTTCCGCCAAAGTGCTACAACTTTCCAAGCAACCAGTCCGGAAGACCCTTTAAATATGCATACTTTGAGAAATTCACGTGGCTGTCGTACGACTATGAACGCGATGTCGTGTTTTGCCACTTGTGTTTCACAGCCTTCAAAGAAACAGGAGGAAACGTTGCAGCAGTAGAACTGTGCCTTATTCTCAACGGGCTCAGTAACTGGAAAAAGGGTATTGAAAAATTTCAGTGCCATGAAAAGAGCCAATTTCACTGCGTCTCCGCAAGCCGCCAACTGCCGAGAGAAGAGGGAATGCGTGTAGTGCAGCTGTTATCTTAACACAGCAGCAGACAGCAGGAGGAAGCCAGGCAGGCACTGCGCGCAATAGCGAGTTCGGTGCGCTACCTACGCCACACAGGTCAAGCTTTGCTAGGGCAAACGAAGGATGAAGGAAACCTCCTTGATCTGCTGGATGAATCGGATCGCAAGACGTGCCTGCTTTGAAGAAATGGCTGGAGCAGCGAGATAGGTGGCTGAGCAGCGATATACAGAACGAGCTCATAGAAAGTATGGCGCACAGCGTTCCGCGGAGCATCATCAGAGACGTCAGATGCAGTCCATTTTATGGAATTATCGCTGACGGTACTACCAACGTAACAGGCAATGAGAAGTTCACATTTTGTGTGCGTTGGGTAGACGGGATAGCACTGGAAGTTCGTGAAGAATTTCCTGGCATGTAAAATACACCAGACAGCAGAGCCGAGGCCTTGTATAAAGCCGTGAGGGACATGGTTTTGCGTCTGGGTCTGGACTTTAAAACCTAAGGGGGCAATGTTTTGACGGGGCTGCGAACATGGCAGGGAGATTTACAGGCGGGCAGAAAAGGATTACGGACTCTGAACTACGGTCAGTATTTGTTCACTGCAGTAACCACTGTCTATACTTGGCACTCAAGGGGTTGTAAGGAACTGCAATGTCGTCGGCGACGCTCTGAACATTGTAAAGGATGATTCGAATGCAATCCTCGAATCGAAGAGCAGGAAGACTGTTTATTCGAGCGTTGTACTTCCTCCGGGTAATGATGCCGGTGGGCAGCATTATTCCAGGTCGAACAACCTACTGCTACCACTCTGTCCAACAAGGTGGACAGCAAGAGTAAAATCAATGGAAAGGTTCGTTGAAAACTATGAAAGGGTGCTGACAACTTTGCAGGAACTGGTAGAAGCTCAAGGCTCTCTTAGTGGCACCAGCAAGACAGCCATAAAAGGATATCAGAAAATATCAAAGAAGTTCGAAACTTTATTGGGCATCAACCTTTCTGTAGCCCTGTTTGGCCCATGCGAAGAATTAGCGAGGATGCTTCAACGCCCAGTTTACCGCGTTGCAGGAGCAAAAGAAGCAAGAGAGACTCTTTGTGACCGCTTGTCGAGGCTACGGTCTGACGCCTCATTCGACTTCCTATGGCAACGGACGAACTCAAGAGCAACAGAGTTAGGCCTAAAGCAACCTCGTGTGCCCAGAGTTTCGCAGCCGCCCTGGATGCTTCAATTCACAGACGAGCCTGAGGAGCCTGCAGCGTTTGACGGCAAGTCATCGCAGAGAAAAGAGTATTTTGCCGCTATCGATCGTATTACCAACGAGTTCCGACGGCGATTTGAACAGCCTGGCATGGAGCAGCTGATTAGCCTCGAGCACATTCTGACTGACGCTGCTGAAGGTCGAAACTTCGCAACAAATGGCCTAAATGAGCTTTTAGGCGTACACGCTGCAGATTTTGACATCAGCAGGCTTTCAACGCAACTCGTGCTTCTGGCAACGCTCCTGCGTGACGAGGGCCCGGCCGCAATTGAACGCATTTTTCAGATTCTGCAGGGGAAGTCTGCAGACATGCGTGAGATGATGGACCATGTGTTCCGGTACCTGCAACTCGAGTTCTATGTGCCTGCGTCAGCTGCTTCAGGAGAACGATCTTTCAGTGCTCTAAGACGAGTGAAACCATTTCTGCGGAATCGAATGGCGCAGAGGAGGCTGACTCACCTTCTCCTCCTCCACGTTCACAAGAAACGAGCTGGATGCCGTTATGAAAGAGTTCGTGTCTAGAACGGCTAAAAGAACAGCAACCTTCGGCCTCCTTTGACAACCTCTCCTGCCTAACGCCCTAGCTCTTGTCATGCCAGCCATGAAGCTCGTCAATCTGCAATAATAGCTTCGTACCTAGTGCTTACGTATATACTTCCATATTTTCTTGACCGACACCCCAACCTGTGACCACTGCGGCCATGAAGAATCAGTTGGCCATATATTGTGCTCCTGCCCGCAGTACAGTCCACAGAGGGCATGCCTTAGCCACGAACTTGACCAACTGGACGACCAACCGCTATCCGAAAAAAGAATTCTACAACATCGAAAGGACCTACCGTCGCAGAAGAAGGCCGTGCAAGCGCTTTTGCGCTTCTTACAATCTACCGGCCTGTGTGAAAGACTAACTGAAACGCCTTGTGTGTGTGTGTCTCCATGTGTGCACGTTCCTTTTTTTTTTTTGCGTTTCCCTCTCTGTCATCTTTCAAACCCCTATCCCCCCATCCCCAGTGTAGGGTAGCAAACCGGAGACTCACATCTGGTTAACCTCCCTGCGTTTCCTTCATTCTTTCTCTCTCTCTCTTCTTGTCTGCTTGTATGAATATATCACATCACATTTGCTTCACTGCGGGAGTGAATGCAGAAATATTAAAAATGATTTTTCGCAGCTTTCGAACCCGTTTTGTTATTTGCGCGGTTTGCGCAGGTTCTCAGTACTTCTGAAATTTCCAACCCTTTTTAAAGTGTGTACCAGTGCAGAATAAGTGAAGTTGCAAATCACTAAAATTTAATACGTCTAAAATGAGTTAAAACATTATAATTGCTGTCATTCCAATTACACTAATTAAAACAATAAAAAGTAACGCAAGTAAATAAAAATTGACAAATATTTAAAAATAACTAATAAACACAGCATACAAAGAGAACAATACTTGCCCCCCACCGCCCCCCCCCCCCTCTCAAAAACTTTCCGGGGTCCCTGCTTCCAACTTTCTAAAAAAGGATTTTAAATCTCAGTCTTGCGAATGGTTTTGAACCGATTCTCGCAGGGAAATTTAATATCACTGCAATAGGGGCCTTTCTCTGAAATAATTAAACGCCTACAGACGCCCTCGCATGCACCGCTGGTACCGTAGGCGTTTTTTTTTTTTCTGATGCGATAGCATTTGATTTGGTTTGGTTTGTGGAGGTCTACCGTCTCAAAGCGACTCAGGCTATGAAAGACGCCGTAGTGAAGGGCTGCGGAAATTTCTACCACCTGGAGTTTTTTAACGTGCACTGACATCGCACAGCACACGGGCCTCTAGAATTTCGCCTCCATCGAAATTCGACCGCCGCGGCCGGGATCGAACCCGCGTCTTTCGGGTCAGCAGCCGAGCGCCATAACCGCTGAGCCACCGCGATAGCGTTTGAATTCCAGGAATGCTGTCTTCCTTCTTCGGAAGAAAGGAGGAACAACAGAATAGAGAGAATAAGTTGAGAAAGAGGGAATTGCAGAAGCGAGCAAAAGCTGAGTAAGAAATAGCGTGTTTGGGCGTTTAATTGGCTGATCGTCGGGAGCGGCGAACCCTTTAAGAGCATGCCAACACTACTTTTCTTAAACGCAGAGAGGAGAGGGCAAAGCACGACTGGCACACACACATGCACAAACTTTGTGGATAATTGCTTTAACAATCCTTCTTGAACTCAGCGAGCGATGATTCGAAGAGGCAAACGCCGCGTTAACAAAGGCAATTGTCGGAGCGAGCAGCAACAAAAGCGTGCCGACGCGCAGCGACAATGACCTACCGTTTGGACTCCGGTGGAAACGCAGCCACGGATATCGAAACGCACGAAGAGCTGGAAGGAACGCCTTGAAAGTTGGAAGGCATTTCTCGAATGTTTCCTTTGGCATAACAAGCAGTCAATACGCGACCGCCTGTGGTCCGAGAGTAGAATTTTGACGAGTGGCCTACGGGTCTTATAGGCTAAAGTGTTCTACAAAAAGCGTACCGCACGAGCTTGGTATGTCGTCGACTGCGTGTTTCGAGAAGCTCTTTACAACGGTAACTTGCATGCACGTGTCTAACAAGATGAGAACGAGTGAGCAGCCTTTAATGCAGCTGAAACAGTGCCTCGAGCTCTTGAAACCCTTCACTAGGATTCTTGACGCTGTTTGTGCGTGTTGGCACCTGGCTTGGTGCAAGCGGCATATTTTTTAAACGTCTGTATTAAGTGCTATTGTGGCGGTGATTGAACGTCATTAAACGCCCACGCTCGATTTAATAATGACAACACGAACAAGAAAATTCTATTTGCACTAAGTTAGGTGAGCCCGCGCGTGCAGGAGGCAGCCGTCAGCGCGAGAAGAAATTGTGAAAACTCATATGTTAGAAAAGAAGAGTAGAAGGGCGAAATTGGCAGCTGGGTACGATTTCGGCCAATAATTCCTTGGAAGACGACAGCACAGTCGAAAACAATTAAAAAAGGAAACGTCGCAGGACAGCTGTTTCAACACATAGCTTATATTGTATTATCAGGACAATAGTATCGCTACGTATCTTCTTAATAATTCCACAGCTTGATGTTTCTGCGACGTAGTAACGATTCTTAAAAAAAAAACAGTCATACAAAAGCGCTAAAAAGGAGCGATCAGGGGTATATAAGAAATGCGTTTAAAGTCACTCGCGCATATCTAGGCTTCCATACGCATCTTTAATGTTTTAATTAGACAAGAAGCTGGCAGTGTATGCTGACTTCGCTGACGGAGAATGAAGTGGTTGGTGGTTTTCGTTATCTTTCCTTTCGCCAACAGCGCTGACAATAAGCAGACTATTTCCAGCAGATGGGCAGAGTTGTGGAACGTAAGAAAAACACTTTCTTTTATTACTGTTTTAAGGTTGCCAACTTATGCTTTCGATTAAGAGATTACAGCATTCTCAGCCGGAAATTCCCCCTTTTCTTTGGATTTTTATTTTCCTATCTTTTCTGTGCTATACCATATAACCGGCTTAAAACATGCAAAAAAAGAGCAAGTCACGTGCCATTTCTCTTCCTTTGTTGGGTGCTCTCTTTCGAAGATCAAAAAAATTTCTTCCGAGAAAGGCTTCTTCGCTTTGGTAATGGGATAGTTGTTTTTTTTTCCCCTGTACATAGAAGGCCACTGCATTCACGTTCGCGCGTACCATGGTATTCCGAAATGTGATTCATCCCGAGTGGTAGGCCCCCTTATTTCATCCCTCATTCAACTGCAGTTTCGCATAATATTTTTAGTCTTGCGCAAAACACTGAAAGGTACTCCAGCCAAAAAAGCGTGTGATTGAATTTTTGCTAGCGTATATGGCTGTCCTTCTCGAGGCCAACGCGCTCTTCGAAAAGGCAGGACATATAATAATAATAATAATAATAATAATAATAATAATAATAATAATAATAATAATAATAATAATAATAATAATAATAATAATAATAATAATAATAATAATAATAATAATAATAATAATTGGTTTTTTGGGGAAAGGAAATGGCGCAGTATCTGTCTCATATATCGTTGAACACCTGAACCGCGCCGTAAGGGAAGGGATAAAAAAGGACACAGTTGAGAAAAACAGATGAGCGCAAACTTGCAACTGTGCTGAAGGAAAACAGAATCCTTTCCTTGAAATGATTAAACAACTGGCCCAACGTTCTGCGTTCCTTATACATACCACGACGCCATACCAAAGATAAACAAACAACACGGCATAGTAATTAAGAGCAAATAAAAACAATGAGGTGAGGTGCGAAAAAAATAACCGTTTGCCAGGATGTCTAGATGTGGTAAAAACGCAAGAACCGCGCCTGTTTTAAGAAGTTCCTTTCTTTCTCCAATAGACAGACAGAAGGGCTACTGATGCACGTGTCCCCAGCCTTTTCAATGACAAATCCCTCAATAACCTCCCTCTCTATTTTACTGCTAGCTGTTGCCAGAAACTTAGTGGCGGATAACATAGGCCGACATTCGTGGCGGGGTAGATTGCAATGAACTGCCATGTGGCTCCCAGACTTGTTTTTACGTTGAGGAGGTGTTCATTTGCTCTGTTATTGAAACAGCGTCCGGTCTGGCCGATGTATACTTTACCGCACGTGAGGGGAATCTGATAAACTACACCGGAGCGACATTCGGTGTACTGGTTCGAATGCTTTACTGTGCACGATTTCCTAATTGTGTTAGACAGTGCAGCGGTCGTCGACATGCCTGAAGCCGTTAAGGACATCGTCGGGGTGTTCAAGGCCTCGTCTGGTGGAAGGAACTTTACTTCGGAAATGCCAAAAGAGAACAGGATCCAATTTCTAGATCTGATGCTGGTTTTTAGCGGCGAGCGTGTGTGTTGGTCATATTATGTTAGGCCGAAGAAAGGTTTGCTCCCCTTTTACAGTGCGCATTCTAAACTTGTCAAGCGGGCAGTCGTATCTGGCGCACTTAATGCGTCACTAACAAAGAGTTGTGAAAACATGGCTGTTTCTAGCTTCGACAACCAGGTTCAACTCCTTCTTTTGGCTGGTTACTCACCTTTCCTTTTATCAGGCCTGTGCGAAGCCTTACTCCAGAAAGTAAAGCTAGGCGAAGCAGGAAAAAAGCCCAAGGAAAAGAAACGTTTGGCCGTCATTCCATACACCCACAAACTGTCGCACAATGTCAAAAAGGTTGCAGCAAGGTATGATGTTAACGTTGTTTTTTCTGCCCCGTGTAAGTTGGCTAAGATATGCCCGATGGTGAACCGGAGAAAACAGGCGACCTGCACAGTAAAGCATTCGAATCAGTACACCGAATGTCGTTCCGGTGTAGTTTATTAGATCCCCCTCACGGGCGGTAAAGTATACATCGGCCAGACCAGACGCTGTTCCAATGACAGAGCAAATGAACACCTCCTCAACGTAAAAAACAAGTCTGGGAGCCACGTGGCAGCTCATTGTAATCAACCCCGCCACGAATGTCGGCCTATGTTATCCGCCACTAAGTTTCTGGCAACAGCTAGCAGTAAAATAGAGAGGGAGGTTATTGAGGGATTTGTCATTGAAAAGGCTGGGGACACGTGCATCAGCAACCTTCTGTCTGTCTATTGGAGAAAGAAAGGAACTTCTTAAAACGGGCGCGGTTCTTGCGTTTTAACCACATCTAGACATCCTGGCAAACGGTTTTTTTTTTTCGCACCTCACCTCATTGTTTTTATTTGCTCTTAGTTATTATGCTGTGTTCTTTGTTGGCCTTAAGCGAATTATTTCACCTTCGTATTTTCAAGGCTTTAGTGGTGTTTTTAACGTATTAAATGTTTCTCCGGTGTTCATTTTATGTACGATTTTAACTTTTTGCTGTGTTTTTTTTTGTTGGCGTCGGTTACCTTTTTTTCGTTTTCGCTTTTAGCCTCCTGACTGTGCCTATTGCCTATAAGGTTTTCATTCCTTTTTTTATTCATACCCTGATTGTACACCCCCTTTTCATTGCCATTTCACCTGTCATCGTCGCGTTTCTTTTACTCGTTACTGCCCTTGGCACGTGTCATGAGTGCCTTTTCACTGAGCAATGATCGCCAGAGTGTGAGGCACTTTTTCGCAGTTTCCACTGGCTGACAGTGTATCACGTGGTCCGTGTGATTGGTATAAATTGTGCTGGTTTTTTATGACGCAATAAAAATTGGCAGTCTGCGCCCGTCCTGTGTTTCGTGTTTCTTCTCGTCCTCTTTCCTTTAATGTTTGGCGCGGCAGTGTTAATGGTGTAGAGGAAGGAAGGTACACCATCCGCGTCAGAAATCCTTTATCTCCGGCTGCCAATGTGGCGTACAATTCCATCCACGAGCCACGCTCGCCTCGCGCCGTCTTCTATACTTCACCTTATGCGCCAGGCGCCAATATTCAGTACGCTCCGAGCCCTGAGGTGACAAATTCCAGTGGATATAACCGGTGCACTGTCCTAATTAGCTCCGATCCTTGCGGTGGGCGTCTGGTGCATGTGCGCACTATCCCATGTTTGATCTTGATGCACTCTGCGATAACACCAGTCCGCCAAAAATTTTTTGATGCGTTGTCCTCATGAACAATTACAATGCCTCCGGTCTTGAGACTGTGAGCGTGGTGCACCTTGCGGGCAAGCAAACTGCGGAGCGCAAGGAGGTCCTCAAGGCGCCACCTTTTCTAAAAGGTCAGCCATGAACTGCTGCCTGTGAACCCACATATTAATTAGATCCATTTGCTCCGGCTCCTGAGAACTTTCCGGAGTGTGCAGGTGCCGTCATCCGAGCAAGAAAGGGAACAGAGTTAACACACCTAACTCATTTCGACTGCAGTAGATGAATGTGATGGGCCTTGAATTAACAACCGCTTCAGTTTCAGACATTAACATGTACATACAGCTGTTTCATACCAAAATATCCCTTCCCCAGTGATTTCCTCAGGCACAGCTTGACAATTCTGATTAATTCGCTCCGAGAACCCTCCCCATCAGGGGGCTTTCTCGGGGATAAACTTCCATGTTATGCTGTGACTAGCGCAATAGTCTTTTACATGCTGTTTTTAGCAAAACCGTGACGCGTTGCTAAGCTTCCCGAGATACACTTTGCAAGGACATGCTTAACACACTGGCCAGTTCGCGTCACCCAGAACCTAGCCCGTAGCTTGATGAGTGTGTCGCTGACCCCGCTGTGGATAGCACTGCGGTGTCCATGGAGCACCACGAGGCGCGTTGGCGGGTGGTCACCAGGTATCAAGACTGGCGCTTTCTCGCTGGATGTCGCTGCAGCGTTCTGAAGCAGAGTTCTGATCCTGACCACACCGTCGTCGCCGATGAAAGGGTGCAGGTCTCGTATTTTCGATGGTGTCTCAAGACTTCTTTACTTCGTGAGCCGGAAGACTTCAGCAGTAAGCACGTCGTTCTGAACTTGCTGGAGAGGGGGAGAGAGGGAGAGAGAGTGAATCCACGTCCAGGAACGAAGATGAAGAAGTAACGCCCAGCGAAACGCAGCGGCGAAAGACTGACTTTTCAGTTCGACTGTGCGAGTTCCACTCGGCCAGCTGTAGCTATCGCGTCACTACAGGTTTAACCAGAGCTAAACCACAGCCATTTTTTTTCTTATCGAGTTGAAGAACGTAACGGATGGACGGACGGACGCGAGCATGAGCCATTAAAGGCTTTCGCCTTAAAACTGGCTCTCTGGCCACGCTCACCGGAGCCGGCACGTCGCGTTTTATCTTAGACACGGCTGCGCTGGCAACGTTGGGGCAATCAATCGTAACAGCTCGGTCAGGTTCTGTCAGCAGCTGCATCTTCTGGCTGAAATTCCTCAAATCCCCGTCGTTCTGACTAGCGTTCTTGTGACGATCGCATACGTCTAAACTGCCCAGCTTCCTGAAGCGCTCTTGTCAACCAAGGTATCGATGCAGCTGGTTGGAAGCGCGCAGATCGACTGTCCCGACTTGGGCCAGAATGCCCCATGACACACTACAGGACCTTGTAATGTCTAACCGTGCTTCATATTCATAACTGTGAGCCGGGGCCCCTTCGTCGTTTGTACAGACTTCGTTCGAAAAGAACCTCCAGAGTTGGTCTTCCCCGATAAGCAAGCTGATGTCATTTCTTGCGTCTCAGCTTGGGAAACCCACAGTATCAGCAAGAAACTTCTTTTCGTCAGTCAATTTCTGGATGAACACATGTGCACCGCTAGCTTCAGTGAGTGCATCACAAATAAACGGGACTTCGATGGCCTCGCTGCCATATCTTATGTTGTCGAATTGGCTGTTCACTTGCAGTCGCTCCAAATACAGATTTCTCTTCGACGTCCTCGTAGCTTCTCCGAACGCTCTGATAGTCAAGTCGACTCTCTGCACGGGTCACAACCATAGCTTCCTCGATACGTCTATTCTTATGAACGTCCTTTAGCTGCCGTTATCAAAGAAACCTCTCATGTAGATTGCCTGGCTATCGCTCAGCAACAATTCCCAAAAGGTTTGCGACATCACTTGTCTCCATGTGACTAGCGGTTGAATCAGTAGCCACAGCATATGGGCTGGCGCTATTAGCCGCGGCGGACCTGGGACTGGAGTGGTGGAAACGGTTACAGAGGGAGGTCGCATGCCTGCCTTCACACTGTAAACAGCGCATGTTGCGGCGGTAGTCTTTATATCGATGCCAGCTGCCCGACCTCGCTATGCGATTTTTCCTCTCCAGCAGGCTGATGTTGCAGATGCAGTATTCGGTCGAGTGCATGGCTTATCGGCAGCAAAAATACTCACCGCGTTGGTGAGAGGTGTCATTGCACAAAACAGAAGCTGAAGGCAGGGAGCTCTGCGAGCAGCTACAGTGGATGCAGTGGAACTTTCTAGTGAAGTCTATACCAACAGTACATCTTGGCGGTGGTTTAGTGGAGCGTGTAAACCAGATTAGTTGAGGGTACCGCCATCTGATGAATTTGTTCTTTAAGCCGGTTTGAAAAACGACAAGAGTTGTATTTGGCAACTGCGGTAAATTTTATTATAAATACGATATAAACCATATAAATATCAGTGATATATTTTTAAAGATGCGCATGTATGTGCGGGTAATCTTGTTTTTTTTTATGGACACTCATTTACCTCGCTGGAGATCACTTCCATAGGCCCAAATGTGTACTAAATGTAGCTTGTTAAGTACGCAGATGTTTCACACTTTCACGTGCTAAAACATTACCTTTTTGTATTAATCGAATAACGCGTTTAAAAAATACTCAGTTTTCTATATGACTTCAATTTTAATGTAAGCGTATGTATCACACCTTTCAAATTCCAGCTGATACGGACCCTTTTCAACACTCTGGAAGTCAGCTTTTCCGTATAGCAAAAGTCCCCAAACCCTGGTGGCCAAACTTGTTTCGGAAACAGAAATCGGATGCACCGTTGGAGTGATGTTCCGGCAGGATAATTCCGCGGGCCTTTCCGGCATGCTTCTACTTCGTGTGGCTGCGGTGACAAAGGGAATAAGCACACCTCTGCCAAGCCATTGCTTCGCAAGTGAAATACACCCTCCCAGCGTTGCAGTCGCGAAGGATGGGTGAAACGCAGCTTTGCCAAGTAGTCCAGCCTTCACCGAAATCCTGCCGCACCGCCATGCTAAAGGATTTTTTACTCTGCAGGAAAGCTCACTTACACAGTGTTGCAAAAGGTCTGTAATTAATCAACGAGAGCCTGGAGTGAAGTCCACCCAAGAGTTGTGTATTTTTCCTCTCGTTATGTAGGCTTCCCCGAGGCAGTATCGCTTGGGTTATCGAAGTTACGAAGATGAAAATAAAGACCGAGGATGCTCTCTGAGGAACTTCCGTTTGCTGAAAAGTATGGCCGGCGTTTACACATACACATTTGAAAAGTGTTGGAAGACTGGCGGCACTTAGTGAGTATATTATTAAAGTCCTTTTGCGCTGTAAAAAGTGGTTAGAGTAGCCAGACACAAAAGTTTGGGAAAGAGGCGCTTAGTTATTTAGGGCAGCAGTAAAAAAATCGCAGGGTTTTAACGTATTTAAACCGAGTAGACGTGTAGTGGGCATGTATTTAGCCCGGTTAGCTCATGGT
This sequence comes from Amblyomma americanum, assembly GCA_030143305.2. Taxonomy (NCBI): domain Eukaryota; kingdom Metazoa; phylum Arthropoda; class Arachnida; order Ixodida; family Ixodidae; genus Amblyomma; species Amblyomma americanum. The sequence continues at coordinate 45,651 of JARKHS020034255.1, read as the reverse complement.
TTCGCTTTGTTGGGTCGTCGGCACGTATGGCGACGATATTAGATTCAGGTTAAGTTCTGGTCGAGGTTAAGCTAATCTGACCTGTTCGCGCCGCATATGGAAGTTGATGAAAACGATGGTGTGCAATGCACAGCGCGCGCGTGAGAGAGAGAGGAAGTAGTTTACTGAAAGGAAAGGTGGGTGTGGTGCATTTAACACGAGGCGTGATCGGCTTTATTGTTTGCAATAAATATCATGTTGAAAAAAAGCGATAATAGCATAGTGCTATGACCACCGCCCGAAGCTATTCTGTTCGCGCCGCCGTAGATTCGAAATGCAGTCGCGGCAAAATTTTATTTATTTATTTATTTATTTATTTATTTATTTATTTATTTATTTATTTATTTAGGTCAGGCTTCAGCTATGAAATGGTCATGCTATAATATTTCCTCAAAGTTTTGTAAATGAAATTTAACTTGTGTATCAGAACGAAAGAACAGACTAGAGTCATTCTGAACAAGTTATAGTTCCTACTTTTTTTTTAACACAATCTTAATAGCTGTGGCAAAACAGTTTGTGTTGCTGGCCGCCGCCAGCATCGCACACAATGCGTATTCGAGACAGGCTATTATGTACAGGGCATGTCAGATAACCAGAGCCGAAGGTGTAAAAACTTCGTGCAGGAGGATCTCGGAAACAACACTAAAGCATGCATCGCAAGATGCATGCTTTATGTGGAAAAGGGGGTAAAAGATGTGGAAAAGACGTGGAAAAGGGGGTAAAAGGACATATAGCAGCCCATATAGGAATTTGCAGTGCTTGTCAACCTGAATTTGAAAACTGCAAAATCATAGGAAGCCACTCGGATCAAATAACTAGGGAAGTGATGGAAGCCTTCAACATAAAATCTAATAAATACACCTGCGTCAGTGCACCATCTGTAGTTTTATCAGAAAAAGAAGTGGCGTACCTCTCAAGAAAAGAAAAAAAGAAAACGGATGAATGTGTGAGTTATGTGCCTGGTTATCCGTTTCAAGCGCATGTCAGTTGTTAAATTTGTTCACACAGCATAAATCCTTGTCACCATCACATGCCTTCCACCTGTTGATTGTATTCGGTTTTTGTTATTCATGGCATTGTATGTGTTATTCACGTGTCTTAGCGTTTTTATGGTTCTTTACACCATGGCTTGTCATCTGTTGAGTTTTATCTTGTTTTATCTTCACCCCTTACGGTTTTATCAATTTTATCGGCCATTTACACCTCTGTGAAGTTGACTGCCTCTGATTGTATCTGCTACTTTCTTCCTATATATATTGTTCACTTTCCGCTTAATAAAATCAGTTGTAAGTCAGCGCTCGTGTCGTCGGTTCTTCCCTTGGTCCCTGTCCTGTGTGCGCTGTTTTTTTCTAGAATGAGAAAAGACCAGTGTACTATGCCAAATGTTTTATGTTTAGACGAATCATCCGATTTCCAGGACAGACAGTAAGAAGGGGAATGCGCATCGCAGCGCGTTACGAAGCCTGCTCAGACATTGAGGGCGTGTGTGCCCCAGATGCTTTTTTTTTCTTCAATGTTTCATGCATATATGGAAGTGGGCCCGGCAACGCAACTTATAAAATAAAAAAGGAAATGTTGAATTGTGTACCGACCATTGCAATCAGTAACTCTATGTGCACGCTCATCAAGTCAGGCAATTAGAATAAGCATTCTTTCGCAAGTCAGTGCTTGTGTTGTTAATTATGTGTGCCTATGTCCTGCCGGAGCTCTATTTTTATTAGAAACACATGCTAACACGTTCAGTTTCCCTTCTTATTAATTGGAAATAAGTTATGTTTATAAGGTGCTAAGCTTTTTAGCCCCCAAGGCTGACCAACAACGCTTCTCACATATTGCTCAACTCCTCCTTCCCGTAATAACTCAACTCAGCGACAATGGTCTTCTACATAAAAATGTGCAGGGTCGGTCAAAAGTTTCCAGGTCACAGGGTCTGCTTTCGAGAGCAATGGTCAGGCAGTTACGACACCACCGAAGCCCATACTCTCTGTAGAGGACAGTAGAAGTATCATTCTCACCTCTAAGTAACTGATACCTTTATTGCTATCGTAAGTGGCAGAATATGCCGCTGAAAAGCAGACCCTGTGGCCTGGGAACTTTTGACCAACCCTGTACGCTACAAGAGCGCTAAACGGGAGCGTGCAAAAGAGTGCAAGAGAGTTTTAGGAAGCTCATTAGTCGATGCCCTGTTCTCCACATTCTCGATGCTTGAGCACTGTGTACGATTTACTGAAAGGTGCCTTAGTTCGTCGAAGCTTTACGACATCTTGACTGAAACCGGCTCAACTCTGCCCATAGCAATTCATGCCTAAAACAAGTACTGTGCAATTCGACGGCAACAACTCCTGCTATCTCTCTATATTTTTGTCTGTCTGGAGGGCGTAGTTTCAAAAGCGTAATGCGTCAGCGTTGCGCGGTATCGATGAGTTGTGAATCCTTTTTATTTTTTTAACGCAACGCTCATTTTACTGAAACAGAAAGATATGCGTGCTAATGCTGCGCTGGAACCAAGAACCTTAGTTATGCAGCTTCAAACTGTGCAGAAGACATCTTTTAGTTGACGTCTGGTTACTGTAGTTTTTGTATTTAATGATAAAAGCAGAAGCGAAGGACACGCGCAAAGCCAGAACATGCACAGGCAGTTTATCGGATACTTTTACAAGAAACTGCGTGAAAAAAAATTGCCTTTATTCGAAACTACAACGCTGATAATTTCAAATCTTCTTGCAGCCCGCACAGTGAGACATTGGTGGCTGAAATTTCCCCCGCACGCGGCACGTATGAGAAGGCATTTATAGAAGTCCGCAAAGAGGGCGAACTAGGTAAGGTACTGCTGATCACACCCCTTTCACTGCGCCGTCACGCATGTCACAATGTATCAGGGAATAGCTATAAAAACAAGAGAGATAGTGAAAATAAGCTGCAATACAAAAGTTGGTTCCTTTAAACAAAGAAGCGATTTGAATCTGTGAATGTGCGTTGTGGATGTCGACAACAAGGATCCCGTAAATAACTTGAAAGTTGGTAGCAGGGTGCACCAGCTAGACAGCCTACTGCATTACGCTTACACGGTGGTCCCAAATAGCGTAATCAAAAGTATATTACTGTCATGTGAGTGTTCTGAGTTTCAAAAGTTTAAACAATAAAACTGCTTATACACGAGAACAAAAAAAAATTGGCAGCATTCCTTTCGAAATTCGCAAGTTCCTACCCAAAAGAGGTTAAAAATGGCAGCATTTTACTGTTCCTTTTCTTTTTTTCACCCCAGTAATCCTGTTAAATGGAGCCCGGATATAGCAGGTCTCTCAGGGAAGACTCAATAATTCTCAAAAATAGGTTTCTTGAGGTAAAAGTATGGCTTTTTCAGCATAGTATTACCAGTGTTGGCGGACACCAGAAAACAGGTGAATCATCTTAAGTAATAAGCTGGTTAACTAATTTTTAATAATTAACTTTTTAACTAGTAGAGTTAGGCGCTTAGTTGTAATCGGAGATTTGTAGCCGGTCGTTAGTAACAGCCATATCAGTTTTTAGAATTTCGAAAACGCTATTATCCTCGGCGCTGTGGCTCGACAAAATTTGGCTACATCGTGCCAAAATACATGCGCTTTCGAAAAGCATGAAGACAAAGCAGCCTTTCCAGTGCACATAACTAGTCAAAAAAGCCAAATTTTGTTGAGCCACAGCACCGAGTATAATCGCGCTTTCTAAATTACAAAAACTGATATGGCTATTACTAACGACCGGCTACAAATCCCTGATTACAACTAGGCGCATAACTCTCCTAGTTAAGAAGTTAATTATTAAAAATTAGTTAACCACCTTACTACTTAAGATGATTCGCCTGTTTTCTGGTGTCCGCCAAGTCTTCCCTGAAGCACCTGATATAGAACCCGGATATATCGAATAATTGTTTCTATCGAACAGTCAGAACATTCCGTTGAAATTCTCATGCAGAAGTATAGCACTATTGTTCGCGTTTATCGAAGCCGCGTTCAGCGAAACATTCGATATATAGAATGGCGCTCTGAACCTCTGAAAGGGGCGCTTGTACTTAAGGCGCTTTTGATCACTTTTAGCGCGCGCGTCTACGGATCGGCTGTGCGGCCTCGAGCACCTGCTGGCAACTCTAGCGCTGTGAAACCGCGCGACGAGGTGAAAGTGTGGTGTGCTTGAGGGTGCGGATTCGGTGCGAAGGAGGTTAGGCCTAGCAGCGCCTATAGCGAGCAATGCGCTGTCAGCACGCAGGCGGTCGGGACGTCGCTGCAAGAAGCGCGTCACTAGCGTGGATGCAATATTGTTGCTTTGAGGTTACAGATAGGCTTATCTATGGACGTTTTTTTATGTACAGAATTATCGATATATCGAACTGTTCCGCGATCCCCTCCGAGTTGGATACATCCAGGTTCGACTGTGCATTTTTGTGATGAAACTGTGCTAGCTACAAGTCCAGAAAAGAATGTCATTATTGCAGGTTCCAAATTATATATCGTGTACCTTCGCCATCAGAAAAAAAAAAGTGTAAAACATAATAAGCGCTCATTATAGCCTATGCCGTCGCAGTCATGGCAGGGTCGTTAACGCATGTTGGGATTTATGCTGCTCGTGTTGCTTAAAGGCTAGCAAGCTGCTGTAGAGCAGCCGTGCTGGCCAGGAATGACTCCTGTTTACATCCTAAGTATAGGTGATATCTTACGCATAACTTTTAGGCTTGCGTCTATGCAATGTTTACGAGCACGAAATCAAGCTGTACGCCCAAGAATCTGGGCGAGGGCAGTCAGATAATATGCAAGTGTCCTATACGAAAATCAATTAGCTCTCGGTTCACTCCGGGGGCCTGTTTATCGTGTTTATTTTTGTGCGCTCGCACTTATAATGGGCATTCCCCGCATTTAGCCGTTGTGTGCTTGTCTGTCTATCTGTTTGTCTGAAGCCGGTTTTGTGGCAGGCTGCTCACCTGCCCACCGTGTCACGCGGCAGCTCATTTAACCGTGAGAGACTGCTCTGGAAGAGCAACCTGGATCACAACCCAACCCAAGCAACCAAAGTCCTACCGATGGCAGCACCTGCCATTGCAGGGCAGTGGCGCATCGCTTCACTATTGCACCACTGCTCCCATCAATGGATCCCTGGGTGACCGTAGATCCCTCTACATCCATTGATCCCTGGGAGTCTTCCTACCACTCCTGGCGCAGTGGTGCAGCGCTCAAGCTATGAGCTATGCGCCAGGAGTGGTAGAAAGACTCTCAGGGATCAATGGATGTAGAAAATGGCCAATTCCGCATATATGGACATTAACCCATTATCGCTGTCCGAACAACTGCCATGCGTGAACACTGGATCTGAATACCGGAACCGAAGTGAAAAACCAAACTTCGAGGGAATCAAATTCGCATTTGGCTTAACTATACGCAAATCGACCATCATTTCTTTTTTAATACTCAATGCTGAGTAGCTACAGGCCATAAGGAAAATACTTATTGTTTCTGTCGGGATACTGGTCTCCTTCTGTCTGCACTCCTGTAACCGACGACCAGCATCATCCAATGGCGTTTAAAAGAACGTAATAACAGCGGAAGGGCGCGGACGAGGAAGACAACACGAGTCAGCGCTCGTATTTCAAGTCTGTTTGCTCGTCCGCGTCCTTGAGCTGTTTTAAATTTCTGCTGCACCATTTCCTATCCATAAAACCACTAATTTAAATAATCAACCTTCTGCCCTAGACCTCTTCTACATGTGAGTTTCTTAGTACATTCGAACCTCGCGTTATAATCAAGACGAACGGGCACCGCGCTTTTTCTTTGTTATAGCAATCCTTTCGTTACACTCGTAGGTGACTTTGACCGCAGTTGTCGCATGACACCGGGCGCACCTACCACTGTGCAGACCAAACATTGCACCAGCAGGCGTTTATAGTTTCCTGATAAACTGTGTTCAGCACCACTGTGGCCATGCGTTCTTGCGTGTCCAGAACTGATGCTCCATCCTACGCCATCCAAAATATATGCTCGCCATGGAATCGCGGAATCGCTGCCGCTTTTACGGCAGCTCGTACCAACTTCAGCTTCTAGAATACGGGGCTAAAATTTGACTGATGCCTTTTCTTGCCCTCTGTGTGATTAATCTTCCAAAGGTGTCTTAGACACGCGCACCGAATGTCCCCGACGCGGCCAAAAATACGTATACATCAACCGACCGTATACGTCAGCCTTGCAAGCGCGCACCCGTTTGTATCACTTATACCGCACAGGCTTCAGCGCCTAGAAAACAAGTCTTAGGGGAATGGTGGCGCAGAGGACAGAAATACATTTTCCAAATATTTAGCCCCGTTTCCTTGGCGCTGAACCCGATATGGGCGTGATAAAAGCGGCCGCGCGGCGGCAATTTAGTCACGATTACCCGTTTTGGCTGTCTTCCGCGCATGACGCGCGAGCACGCGAGTCACAACAGCGCCATTATACAGTTGCACTGCGAGACAGCATTGCGTGGTTGTTGGAAATGGCAACGCCACACCGAAGAGTATCACCGCCGTTTGGCCAGCGGAAATCGCGTTGCGCTTTCGTTCTCCACCGTTGTAACCCATTTTTACCTTGTGAAACCAGTGGTACACCAATACCGCAAAGCACACCGAACGCACTGCCAAACTGCCAAATTTTACTTCGAAAGAACTAGGTATCAAGCACATGGTCTTCTATGAGAATTTTAATTGAAATAGCTATTGCTTCGTTATGTCCATTCTTTCGTTATAAACCTTTCTTATTCGAGGTTCGAATATATCGAAATATTAATTTACTACTCACGTGAGATTGCCATTATTATTCTACAACACAGTGTTAACCCTTGAGAACCTATTACTCCGGAGGTCGTAGTCATAGTTGCTCATGGGCACATGTGATCACAGCGCTGTCCGCAAGCGCTTTTGGAACAAATATTTTACCATTATTCAACATTTGACTTTTTACTTTATCTTACTTGCATTTTCAGCTTTCGTTTATTACTCAGTGAAGCACTCGGACGAGCCCGGCGACTGTTTTTTGCTAACTTTCACTGACGAAAGTGGTAAGCGAAAAATTGTGCTTCATTCGTGTTTTCTTAGCTTCAAGAACCATCATATTCCGCAAAATTTTCGACGCCTGTAGAGAGTGACACTCTGCAGCGCAACCGCTAGCGCTGGCATTGCGAAGACGCGACGTGCCGTGCACGTGCTCACTAGAACGTTCAAGGCACCCGGGCCGAGCCGACATGTTGTCCGCTGGCCGTCGCCGCTCATCGCGTCTGCTGTTCAGTAAATGTGAGCACACATTTTCTTGGTGAGACGGAACTTCTTCTTAGCTCGGTCTATGGGGAGTACTTGATCCTTTTCGAACATGTTTTTTGGACGGGTTTGTGTCGCCGAATAAAATGACTAGTTGAGAGGGTTAAGGAGTGAAGAGAACATTGACTCAATTATGACTAAACTGAAGGCCTTGATTCGTCAATATGTTTGAACTCAAATTTTCTAGCGCTTAGTGAACACAAGGGACAAGAACACAAATACACAAATATCCAACTAGCCCAAGTTTCTGCCTTACTAAATATCGTCAATATGTGATGGAGCTATTTGGTGAACGCCACGCTTATTGCGCGTTTTTTCTCATTGATTAGTTAGTGTTCGGAGTCTTTTGTGTACACGAAGAGATGGCCACCCAGTCTCTCGTAAATGACGGCGCTAGCAAGCTGCAGCGCAGCGCAAAGCGGTGGCCTGCTCTTTCCCCCGATGTCCACGGTATCCCGATGAACCTTCTTCGAGGTGGGCCATCGCGAACAAAAGCCGTTGGGAGGACGTAGCGCGCGTCAGCTGTGCGTACGTACGCAGTGCTGCTCCCACCCGCGAGCGGGGGTGTTGCCGCAGGTGCTGCAAGAGCAAGCCACCGTCTGGCGCGAGTTGGAGGCAGCGCACATTGCGGGCCCTGTCTTCCCCTTGACAGACCCCTTTGGACCTGCTAGCGTGAAATCGCAGGAGATGGAAGTTGAATGCAGAATAACCACCGCGTTAGGCCCGTTTCACATGCTGCGACTAGAATGAAAATGGTCAACGCAGTCGGTGAGTCCGCAGTGCGATTTTCAGTCAGTGATTCCACACGCAACGCGTACCCAGTGAATTTGGTCCGAGGGACACGCAAAGTTGCTTGATGTTTGCATAGGCAATCCATGATTAAACGCGACAGAAACGCTACGCGAAATGGGTTGATGATGTTATAACCAGAGTACTTTTAGATGCAAGGCAATATTTCGTAAGTTTTGATCAAAACAAACAGTTCAGCTTCAATCGCGGCAACAGTTCCCACGTGACCGCACGTCGCACGCCGTTTCGGCGCTGCCCATTGGTCAGTCGCAGAGCGAGCATGCCGACTCTTCGGTTGAAGTCCAAACGGAGGGAAACCCGCCGCAAGCCGCCTGCGGCTAGACCGGCGACCTTCCCCAGTCACAGACCGACTGAATTTGCAGCAGGCGAAAATCGCATGCATGTGAAACGGGCCTTAATCGGACAACTGCGCCATCATGAGATACGGCCGATTGACGCCATTGTCTGGAGGTCCTCCTTTGAGGGGCATCTGGCGCTTTGTTCTTGAGTTGTCGACTATAGAGCGTTACTAGTTTGTTCTAGTAACGTTGGTCCCGGGGATGCGCGTGGAGCAAGGCTCTGTACGCCGTTGCAGGAGTAGGGGTCCCCGCGGCAATACCGTGATCTCCCTCGCGGTGATCACTGGGCTGGTTCACTAGGTACGCCTGTCGGAGGTCGCTGGACTACACATAAACAGGATGGATCAGCTGTAGGTCGCAGGACCCTGTGTATGTGGGCTCGAGTGTGTATTGGTCCGGCGTATACAGTACGCCGTACAGTGCAGTAGAGCATACGGTATACCATAGAGCCAGCGTATGTATTAAGCGTCCGAACCTTTCACCGGCTCAGAGGAGGCTCTCGGCACCGCTCGAATGGCCGCTCAGTGCCCGGGCGCAGGAGCGCTTCCCGAAATCCCGTCATAATGGCCCAATGGGTTACGGCCACCAGGGGCGAAGCTGTAGCTGTAGCCCAGCGACAGTGATTAGTCTCCCGGCCACCCATCCGTTCTTTGAGGCGGGGAAAAGGGAAAAAAAGAGAACACGGGGGGAGAAAAAAAGCGGCTACACAGAGGCAACAATGCACTGCCTGAATTCTCACTAATTAGACGCGGTACTTAAACACCGCTGTAAAAATTCGTGCATTTTCCTAAGAAGTTGGTTATGTTGTCATAGGCAAGACGTAAGGTTCGCATGGCAATGGTGTCAGTGGTTTAAGGCGAGCACGAATTAATGTGTTCATCCCTGCTATTTGGCACTCAACCTTCGTTTTCTATTATATACATTGTTGTTATATACCTACTGACTTGTAAGCTGCTATTTAAGATGTGTTGTCCCCTCTCACCCCCCCCCCCCCTCCCTCCATTTTTTTTTCAGACCAGCTGCAATGTGAGGTGTACTTGTGGGAAAATAGTCATCCGGACGAAATGAAACGAAGACAGTGTGAAGAGAAGTACCTCCAGTTTTGTAGCGTAAAACATGACGTGCAACGATGCGAGTGCTAATGGACTGTGAAAATAAGATAGCGGAGCGCTATAGCGCAAGCACAGCAATAGTTTGCTTTCAGTAATGATGGTTTGCAATCATCATTTCTTACTTATCAAGGTTTCTTTGGGTTATGTAATAGACTTGGCTGCAACTTTTCGCTATCATTGATCACTTCAAACATAAAGTGCCGGTATTTTTAGTACGTAATAAAGGTAACTCTGCTGCAAACATTTTCATTGTCGTTTCAATATCTACTGAGGTCTGCATTGTGTTAATGCACCTGCATATTTGTTGATTGAGGAATCGTTAGCACCACAAGCATTAACTTGAATATATTGGTTGGGTTTCTCGCTTGTGGTTTATTCTCTGTATACAGGAATTCTCCATATTATAGACAGATCAAAGCATGACGGCATTTCCTTGCTCGGAAGATAACAACACCTAATTAACTTTTCATTAGGTGGCAGTACATGTCGCATATAGACTGTTTTGCTTGACGCATAAGGCTTCTTTTTTCCGACATTTATTTTCGAAATGTACCAAGTGCGCAGTAAAATGGAAGTAACGCGTTTACAAAATTGTTGTTTCGGCTGTCCACAAAGCACCAACTTCGCTTCGCGCTACCAATGCCAGGCGGCCTGACACGCTGTGGCGAACCCGACTCCCTGAGCGCTATCGGACAATAATATCACTAAAGAAAGGCGAGAGACAGAATTCTGGGCAGTAATGCCAAGTACATCGTTCATCTCTATTGAAGTGGTCTTTATTTTAAACCATGGGTCGTCAGCAAATAAGGCGTGGCAGTCTCTCCAATCTTCTGCGTACGCCCGTTCACTGCCTTCTCTACACCCGCGAATAAATTGCCCTCCGGCCGCAATGGGCCAATCCCGTGCATATGACTTACAGTAGACGTGTACATGTTTCGAGAAAAACAAAGAATTGTTCCGAACCCGACAAAGCTATAATTTGTCTCTCCTTATTAACAAAGGCACATTTTATGTTGGGCCACACTATTTTGACCAAGGAGTGTTACTCGCGTGTTCTGTGTACCCAGTAGCTTTCATTTACGTGAGAGTTCATGACACATGATTGATGTCCGCGACGAGCAGGAAGCGAAAGGAGATGCTCCTGGCGCTGTGGTAGCTAAAAACCAGAAAGGTGAGCAAACATAATCAAGATTAAAGGAAGTAACCCAAGAAACAATTATTATAGGCAAACTTTCTGTAATCCTGCATTCACGTTCATTTTCCAGAAGCAGGCAGACAACCATTCAGTGCCAATGAAATTCTTGACTGTGGAAAACGGGAAAAGTTTTGCATGGCGCCGAAAGGGACCCTGAAATGGTATTTATGGTCATATTTTAGTGCAACAGCTCTGTTGAGGTGGTCTTCGAGAGTATTCGGGTCAAATTTGAGAGCTCTGAGAGGACCCTATAATTTACAAATAATTTTCAAAATTCCTTGCTCACAGTAGCTAGCTACCATTAGAATAGGGTAGAAAGATTTATAGTTAAATCAAAATAAAGAAATCTTCTATAAAGAAGCCCTCTGCTGCGGCTGGTGTCCTTATTTCAGGACTCCGGTTGCTATGGTTGCTTCTGTTGCCTGGGACACCAGGTTACGCTGGATCGTCAGGTCAGAGCTGGACAGAGTGGTCTCCCACTGCTCCTTCATACAGTACGTTTGTAGGTCTTCTGGATTTTCGCCCCTGCAGCTCCACGTTACCGATTAGAGCGACACCTCACCGCGCGTCATCATCATCATCAAAACTTTTATTTCCACCGAAATGAAACTCCTTTTTGGACCCCCCGGCACACAGGCCTAAGGGAGCCCTACTCAGGAGCCTCGCAAACTAAGGTCTGGTGAAGACACATTGTCGCTTCACGGCCTCAGCCGCCAGGCGGATGGCTTGTTGCTGTTGAGCGGGGTCCTCGCTCCGCAGCAAGGTCTCCCAGGCTTCTCTATCTTCTATCTTTTGCTCGGCGCCCGGGCTGCCAGCACATTCCCATACTACGTGGTCGAGAGTGCCCCTCTCCCCGTACGTTATGCAAGATTGCTCATTCTCCTCTTTCGAGGTTGTTATGTATGCCAAGAAGGGGCTTATATGATTTCGCCCTTGCAATCTTTTCCATGCAATTGCCTCCTCGTTTCCGAGGGAACGGTCGGGCAGCGTATAGACCCTCCTGCTCAGCTTATAATGTTTCGTGATCTCGTGGTACGAAATCAAGCTATCCTTCATGTCTATGCGACAGGGCTGCTCTACGTCCGCCCGATGATAGAGAGCTCGGGCAAGCTCGTGTGCAGCCCATTTCCTGCAATAGACTCGTGCGCTGGAATACATGTTATCTTTATGTTACGTTCCATCGGCCTCGCCTCGAGGACGCGTTTGGCCTCTTCCGAGATTCTTCCTTTCCCGAAGTTCCTGACTGCATTTTTGCTGTCACTTAAAATCGTCGTGGCCTTGGTACCGACGCAAGCGAGCGCTGTCGCCAACTCTTCCGCCGCGTTGGCATCACTCGTGCGGCTCGAAGCCGGTACCGCTGGTACTCCTGCCCCCTCGACCAACGCGGATACAGCCGCCCCGTGCTGTTCGCACGCCGCGTCTACGTAAGCCACCAGGTCTGCCGGTCCCTCCCTCACCTTCCTCTCGTAGGCCTTAGCCATAGGTTCTCGCCTTTCCTTGTTATACTCGGGGTGAATGCTCCGCGGCATAGGTGGGACGCATATCTTGGCTCTGATTTTGGGATTTTGAGATGGGATGTTTACCATCTTGTGCGTGCTACTTTCTGGCCGGATTCCTGCCCATTCGAGTAATGTTTTGCCCGTTTCAGACTGGCCGAGCCGTTATAATTGGGATCTTCTCACCCCCCTCTGCCAGCTCAACCCATCTATTGTGTACCCCCATTTTCTCAAGCCACCCCGTCGACGTGGATATGGGGTGTCCCAGAGTTCGCTTGGCGCATTTCTTCAATATTCTGTCTACCTTCTCAATTTCTGCCTTGCTCATGTTTAGGTACGGCGTCGCGTAGCAGATCCGACTTATTACGCACGCCTGCGACATTCTCTGGAGATTCCTTTCTTTTGGTCCTCTCCCTTTTACCGCTACCCTCCTGAATATGACATGGTTTACGTAAAAGCGTATGGCGCGAAAAGACGGAGACAACACACGCAAGACAGGACTGGCGCCAACTTCCAACAGTCCTTCCAGTCGTATCTTGTGCGTGTTGGTTCCGTCCTTTCGCGCCGTATACGCTTTTGCGTAAACAATGTCATGCTACAACCAACTAGCCCAAATGAAAGTGTTGCTCCTGAATATGCTTACCACTTGGTCTGCATATGTGGCTAATTTCTTTACGATGCTGGTGTTGTTGCCTTTCTTGTTGATAAACATGCCTAGGATCCTCATTTCCTCGGCCGTGGGCACCTCCAGGCCTCCCACCACCACTTTAATGTCTACTTCTCTCTGGTTTCTGCCGTCGCTATTATACACAAAGAGCTCTGACTTCTGTAGTGAGCACGCCAGGCCTCTCTCGGCCGCGTACTTCACCACTACGTCTGTTGCCCTTTGCGACTCCACGGAATTTCCGCGTCGCTTCCGCTATTCATCCACATTTTTATGTCGTCCGCGTACATGCTGCAATTTAGATCGGGGATCTTGTTCAGCATGGTCGGGAGAGCTCTCATCGCTATGTTAAATAGGAAGGGGGACACTACGGCTCATTGCGGGGTGCCTTTGCTGCTCAGCCCTATGCTGGGGGAGTCTGCATCCTGTAATTTAATCACCGCCTTCTCCGAGGAGAAAGTCCTTGATGTTCTGGTGTGTTCTCTTGCCCACGTTTATTTCTTCCAGACCTCTGAGCACCGCCTTGTGTCGGACGTTGTCGAAGGCCTTCGTGAGGTCATGACCTAGGATCACCTTGGCATCTAATCTTTTCTTGTCTGTAATGTCTTGTTTGAGTCTGAGCATTATATCCTGCGTGCTGAGCTTAGGTCTAAAGCCCACCATCTCTTGTGGCCACAGGTTTCCATCTTTCATGTATCTCGTTAACCTCGTTTGCACTACGTGCTCCATGAGTTTCCCCGCGCATGACGTTAGCGAAATCGGTCTTAGGTTTTCCAATTTTGGTTCTTTCCCCGGCTTGAGGATGAGAACAACCGTCCCTTACCCCGATGACATCAGTGGGTAGTCTGGGTGAGCCTTCTCATTGGGTGTGCCCAGGGGGTCTGAGGCGCGGAGGGATGCAGTCCCGGCCTGTTTTCTTTATCATTTTTTTTTTGGCGCGTCGCGTGTATGAGTTGAGAGGGGAGAGAATTATCATTTTTAATCGCCGATATCTTGGGAGTTAATGAAGCTAGCCTTTTTCTTTCGGCTCGGTGACGAGTGATGGAATAACGATCGCTCATGCGCTTTTTCTGACCTCCGTATACGATGTCATGGTTCCTTGAAGAGGAGACAAGAACGCCTGAAGTAATAGGCATATGGCATAAGCACGATGATTATATAAATCTATATAGAAACCCTCAGACATGTGTCCCTTTTGCAATTCGGTGGGGGACATGAAAAATAGCACATGACAAAACAGCTCGCGTCAGAACAGCACAAGGCAAAAACAACATAACGACAAAATTGGACGGGATACTTAAGCTCCGCCTTAGCGGTATGACGCGATAGCGTAATGGGTTAATTCCTAAACATGCAGAAGGCCATTCTCTACTTAACATTCACAGATCCCTGGGAGTCATCATACCACTCCTGGCTCATTGGTGCAGTGGTTAAGCGATGCGCCACTGCCCTGCGATTGCGGGTGCTCCCAGAGGTGGGCCTTGTGCGGCTCAGGTTGCTCTTCCCGAGCGACCAATCATAAATTTAACTGCCACCTGCCACTATGGGCAGTTTGCTCACTATCCGGTGGGCAGGTTGCGATGTCGCCGCAAGGAGTCACGCCACCTAGGTGGCCCACCTGCCTCCTATGTTGCTCTCTGGGCACCACCTGCCAGAGCCATGCCCGTGATTTTTCATTCAAAACGCCGACGCCATGAACGCCGACACTGAATTTCCTGGTGAACGGGGCATTTAACGCTATCGCGTTAAAACAGCACATGGAGAACAGAAGGGTAGACACTTGGGCTTGTTGGGTCATTTCAAGAGTAGAAAACGTAGCGCAAAAAAAAAAAGACAGGGGCACAGAAAGACAACATATACAGCGCTGTGTGTGTGTTGTCTTTCTGTGTCCCTGTCTTTCTTGCGCTACGTTTTCTACCCTTGAAGGGATAACAGCACGCATCAAAACAGCACGCTGGAAAAGCAGCAGAGCGAGAAAACAGTTCACGAAGTGAACAGTTGGACGACAGAAGAGTCAGGAAAAAAAACAGCGCGACGACAGAAGAGCCCAGCGAAGTACGGCACAGCGCTGCGGGAGGAGTAAACTATCATCGATATAACCGCAAAGGGTAAGGCACTACTCATTCGGCAGCGGCTTCGTTACGTTAGTTTAGGTTACGTTGTACTTAGGAAAACTATTTTTCGGTGAGCCTCCGCGGTGGATCGGTGGTTATGGCGCTCGACTGCTGACCCGAACACGCGGGTTCGATCCCGGCCGCGGCAATCGCATTTCGATGTAGGCGAAATCTCAGAGGCCCGTGTACTGTGGGATGTCGTTGTTGTTGTTGTTGTTGTTGTCGTTGACCTCACACAATGGCACATACCCACAAGGGGGATTGGCCATAACCAGGCGGTAACTATTTAAATGACCAGTTGCATGTGGCAAGCATGGGATGACCTACCAAAATTTGTGGGATGTCAGTGCACGTTAAAAACTTTTTCTTTCTCTCTCGGCGAGGTGGCTTATAGAGCGAAAGCAAAATCGTAAAATTAAAGCAAACGAAAGCCCGGCTGATTTTTCAGTTTCTCAGGTTCTGCTTGCATAATACAGAAAACACTAGGTCATTAAAGCCAAGCAAGCCATGACTGCTTAATCACTAGTTCTGCTGGGCGCACATTCCAGCAACGCTGCACCAAACTGCGCTGCGTTGTTTTGTCGTCGTGTTATTTTTGTCCCCGCGCTCTTCTGTCGTCGTGCTGTTTTTCCCTGTGTTGAATTCTCGCTTTAATTCTTTTTTCTGGCGTGCGGTTTTTTTTCTTCTGTGCTGTGTTGTCACCATGCTGTTCCATCCCTATGCTGTTTTGCCGCTGTGCTGTTTTTGTGTGCTGTTTTGACGCATGCTGTTTTGTCGTGTGCTATTCTTTCATGTTGCCGATGTGATGATGTACGCACATGTGACAGCTGTACAGCGACTATAAGCCATGTCCCTACTACTGAATGAATCCGCTCCCATGCCGGCTTGACTCATAGGATTTCGGGTGGAACTGCAGTTTGTGAGAGCAAAATTTAAAATAAAGGCGATATTTGTAACCTACAGTATGTGTTAGCATCGCGAAGGTAGTTGAGATGGCTACGATGGCGGAGACCCATGAATAACTGCGGGCGGGTAGCTGTTGACGACCTGCGCTGAGCATGTTCAGAGAATCCGCTGATCGTCGGTTCTGCCTGACAGTGAAGAGCATTACGGGCTACGGGCCAGCTCCGGGTTGCACACGCTGGTGAACTGTCGTCACAACCTGTAGAGGCGGTGTTTTTATTGGCCAGTTGGTCCGATGCTGTGACAGTACAGGAGCGCCTAGCCTAGTCCAACGATGACTGCCAGAGCTTGTTTTAAAAAACAAAATTCATTTGGTCGAGCTTGACAACACATCTTGTTTATCTTATCATACTCTAAAACTGCCGTTGACTTGCTAGATTTAGTTGCTTAATATTTGTGTGGTCATGGCATGGCTTTGCCGCCGCCAGTGAAGAAATGAAGAATACGATATAGTAGGCGCGTGCACAGCCGCACACGTAAAGAAGAGGAAGTCAAAACTTCATCTTCCAGCGTTTCGCTGTGGAACCTCTCCCTGTCCTGAACGTCACGGTAAGCTCTCGTCTACATTTTGTTCAACAGCCGCACAAACTTTGCGTGTGCGCGCATGAGGCGAACGTCGTAGCCTCTGGGAATGGGGCCCATCGTTGTTAAACGCAATAAGCAAAATACGTAAATGTAGGAGACTTAGCCTGCCATTTGAGGTGGCTGAAGAAAGAGGCATGGAATAGCACCTAAGGGGATGGAACTGTGATAGAAGATCCGAAACTCTTATTCGTGCCCGAACTTAGCGCTATGAATGTGAGGCAGCGCAATCATTTTTGAAATGATGGTGAGACAGCGCAACGGCATACACAGACATAAGAGAAGGGACGCAACACATCGCCGTGTTACGTCCTTTTACGAAGCAAAACAGTGCAAACTTCATAAAGGACAAAGAAAGGGAAGACGAGACACTGGCTCCTGTGTCTCGTGATGAACAGCCAACTAGGTCAACACGTGTTACACGTCCCTTTTTCTCCTGTGTGTGCATATGCCTTTGCGCTGTTTCCTCGTCATGCAAAACCAACTTGCCCAACAGGGCGTGTTATCCTTCTGGGGATTTTCACTTTGTTGTGTCTTGCTGGCAGGTGAGCTGCGATCATATCTCTGTCTCTATATGGTGTCGCTCGCCGACATTTTAGTGTCTTCACGAGCGAGTCATGAAGCGTGGCTAGATTCAAAATATTACTGTTCAAATGGAAAATTCCTGCCGCATGTACCTAAATATTCCCTAACTGCAGCGCTCATCGCGCTATTCACGGCAGTAAGGGCGAAAAAATTGCGCAAGATAAACCGAATTTTGATTAGCAGACTTCAGGAAGCCAAGTACGAATGCTTCTCTCGGCTATATCGCAGGTTCATAGGAGCTGAAGTATCACACACAGTTTGTGATGGGCTATAGCTACTCTTATACAAAATAAAGAAATGAATACTCACTGTCTTCGACAATCCCGGACCAGAAAAAAATTCACGGTGAAGCAATGATGACAATGTCTGTCCCTGTATATCTTTTCATATCTGCATTTCTTAGCTGTGGCCACAGCGTTCCGATTCACGGATTTTTCCGGTGCGACTTGCTGGACACGCACGGCACAATTCAAAATGCACGCGCGCTCATTCAAGCTGTAAACATGAGAACGTCTGTAGAAAGTAAACCGTGATGATGGTTATTTTTTAAGGCGCAATGACAGCATGGCCACAGAGCGCCATGGCATGATGTGTTTGTCTTTAATGAAGGTGGGGTCCCAGATTCATTTTTCAAGCATTTTCTCCCCACAAAAGTCGAGTACAAGGTCAAGGGAAGGCTTGTGCCCATTGTAGTACTTGGGGGGTACTCTCTATATTAGTCCTCTCAGAAAGAAAAAAAGTACACAAATCAAAGGGAGAGGATAGTTCGTGCAACGCTAGCATCAAGCGAGCGGATTTCATCAGTATACCATATAGTACAATATAGTACAGTGTATACTGAAGTGATTCAATATCTCGGTGATTGCTCTGTTGGTACGGGACCTCAAAGTACAATACTGAGCACGCGCCTTTGTTCCAACTCTTCTCATACGTTATGTGGTCTGCAAAGACTGGGAGCTCTGTTATATATCTTTAAGGCGTTGAATGTCACTTCAAGGCACGAGGAATGAGAATATGTATATGATGGATAAAAAAGCTTAGCAGAATTATCATGGTTATCTTCCCGTTCATCAGAATCTCTTTATGCGGTACCGCGTCAGTGGAGGAAGCACCCTAATTTGCGCTAAGTAATGCTTTATGAAGGCAGAAACGCTACACCGACAGCGCCCATTACTGTATCATCAGCGACGCCAGATTCGACGTCCGTTAAGGAATCTCAGCCATGAAATCCGCAACTTTTTGACAATCGTTTTTCGGACGTGAGAGTTGGCCGTTATCAGCTTTGGGTATCGGCGCGTATCGTAAACAGAAAAAGATATATGGCGAGAGAATAATTTTTTTTCGCATAGGCTGGTTTCTTCATGTTTTGATATTTAATGACGGCACTCAATGTTGTTAGACACTTCTCAGACACCCTTAATAGCTTTTGTGATCAGCTGAGGGCAACAATTGCAGGCACCTTGCAAATAGAAGAGCTTACATGCAATGCAGCTGGTCTCGCGCACAATTTCTAGCTAACTACAACGTTTATTTATATCAACCCGAAGTAAACTGATCATTAAGCTTCACCTTTCCTAACCTCACCCGTGGGCTCAGAAGATGTGGAGTTTATTTTCAAGAAGGCACAATGAAGCTTTCAAATGGTAGCGCTTTGATGGACACGTTTTGCCGTACTATTCAGCCATTTACCCTCATATAAGATGTGCACTCTTTCCACCTAACGTTGCACTTTTAGAGTACACGCAAGGCTAGCACGCTTGATGTGGCAATAATTTAGTGTATTGTGCAAAGTTTGACAAAATATTTGTTCTTTTCTTCGACTGAGAACATAGAAATAAACACTGGTTGCCTATATTGGGCCACTGGCGGCAATTAAGAACAATAACGAGTCCTGTTTGTCCGCATAGACAACCGGCTTTTCCAACTTTTTGTCCATCAGGAAATTTTAATGACAAATTAGCGCTTGTAGTTAGAGCTAAAGCGACGGCTCAAAGCAATCACAAACTTTGGCTGGTTACGATGTCAAATGTCTCTAAGTGTTCTGGTGTTAATCTAGTCCATTTTGTCTTCGCAGGTGTCAGTTCCTTGGGGAACGCGAAGCACACGAACATACAACCATGTTCCGCTTGCTGGTCACGTTAGCAGTTATGCTAATGTACACTGCACACATTAGAAGCTCTCCGACCGGAATGTAAGCATAACAAAATATTTTTTTCATCATTCTTGCGCGTGTGGTCGCATGCGCACCCTGTCCCGTCTCTGCACGGCTCCGCATTAACTATACCGAAAGCCGTATTGCAAGCCGTGAGTCGGACACTGCCACGAGAATAACTACTTAGGCGATGCGCTTTCCTGTTGCCAGGGTTCCAGCTCATGTCCCCACTTACCACGATCTCATGTCCATAGACAACTCAAGAACGAAGCAGCAAATGCTCCTCAGCGAAGCCCCTCCAGCCAATGGCGTCTACTGATTCTCCCACTTGACAGATCCCCTTGGACGCATCGCGAAAAAATCGAGCGGCGGTAAATGTTCCGGCTCCCGCCCACGCCTTTCAAATACGCACACGCTAGCGCCAGCCACAAACACCCCATTGGACATGCCCACAAGGATCATGTAACATCACACGGGGGCGCTGTCGGGAGTGCCATCTTTCAGTCCCGTTTGGATGTCGATTGGATGACATTGCGGTGACATTCTGAGTGACCAGCAGGTGAGCGTTGGAATTGCGCGTCAAGAGTTGCTATGCGGCTGCATTTTATCTTTCAGGAAATATCCTGTACACAGTGTGGGCTCTCTCCTTCGCGCACAAAAGAGGACACACTTGCAGACTGCCTTCAGGAACGTCCTGAATGGTCCCAGGCTCGCTTTGCAAGGCAGTAAAGTGCGGTATGCACGCTTCACCGCGTGCTTAGTTTATCCGACTTGGAAATGGGAGAGCCGAGAATTGTTTCCTCGGCCAGGGTGTCCGATATGTGAACACGAGGACATTGAGGCCGACATTCATCACTTACTGTGGGACTGCCCAGCTCTCAAGCCTACAAGGATCCGGCACCTGATGGTAGCAGGTCTTTCACCAAGCAACCCTGCTTCATACATTGCCTGGACGCAGCTAGGGATCGTACCATCGTTCTCTACTGGGTCTACTGGACTTATCAAATCAGCTAACCTTTTTCCATTCATTTAATCTCTACTACATCATTCATCACACCTTCACCCATCATTGATGCCCTGGGCAATAAATTTCGCTTTATAAAAAATGGAAGAGCCACCTTTGGTCGCACGCACAGCGGAAGCATCGCTTTGCTAACAACGCAAAGAAATGTAAAGGGAGCTCCCTTTTTGATTCCCCCAGACCAGACACGATGAATACCTTGCATATCGGCTGTTGGGATTAGAAGATGATATATCTTATGTACCCAATATTCTCTCCCCTATTCCTGCACTGAACTAAAATGACATTCATGCCAGCTTCACCTTTCACTCATTCGTTCATTAGTTCGTTGATTGCACGGTTCATTCATTCGTTCCTCTCTCCCTCTTCATTCATTCATTCATTCATTCATTCATTCATTCATTCATTCATTCATTCATTCATTCATTCGTTCGTTCGTTCATTCATGCAACCCGCAAGTGCTCTTACTTTATATGAGCTAAATAGTCAAACAATATCAGCAGCCAAGACAACTGAGACCAATATTTGAGGAAAGCGTGCGAATCGCATAAGGGAACTGTAGTACCCAATTTGCAGGACGTGAGCTCTAATGAGGGGCGCCTTCGACAGCTGGTTTCGTGCGAGCGTGTCGCGAATTCTTCACCGCGTATCTGGCCTTCGAGACAGCGCACATGTTCGCTGGCTTTCGCCTCGCGCTTGCCGACCTTGTCCAACAACGGCACCTCGCCCGCTAGGTTTGTGTTCATGACATTCTCAATTCGCGATATTTCGTTCCCCGCTTTGAGCGTCTGTCGCCTCATATCAGAATTTCACTGCAGAGCTTTTTACTATGCCTCGCAGCCGCATACAAGAACTTTCCCGCCAGTATCCAACCGCGCTTTAGCGCTACACCCTGCCAGACTGGCTTACCGTAAAACATCACTTTGTTAGCCTGCTTTAGAACAGGCGCCATAAATAATCAAAATCTTGGTGTGGGCTAGTCGGTAGATCATCTTAAGTAAAAGTAGTGCACCACAAAAAAAAAAAAGCAGGAACAGCGCCGGTCCTGTTTTTGTGTCGTCCTCTTCTGTCCCTGTTTTTTGCGCTGCACTAATTTTACTTAAGACGCCATAAATAAATTCGCTTTTCTTACTATCATTGTCATGCTCAATAAAATTATTGTCATTGTCATTGTCAATAAGATTATTGTCAATAAAGCTATTATTGTGATGCTCCTTATTCCAACAATACAGCAGCTTCCTCTAGCTCCTTTGAAGGGCCTGTGACCACACTCTGGTGTAGAATTGATTATATTCCGGGGGTTTTTATGCATCGTCTTTGAAACGCATGGCTGCAAAAATGTTTTTTTTTTTCGCAGACGAAATCGGGCGAAGTCAAGGAAGTTCGCCTCATTTTTTTGTGCCGTTCCCTCTTGAGGCAGTTTCTTTTACCCGTCCAGGTGACAAGCCTTTGCAAGAAAATATTTCCTTTCTTCTCCGGTTTTATAGGGAGGCGTGCGTACGTCACATTCCTCTTATGCCCCGCCTCGCCAAGTTTTTTACTGCTGAAGCAGTGCTGCCGTCACTCTGTGTAAACGCCGGTCTGGATGGCCTCAGCCATCAACCGACCGCCACCCTCGATCCATCTCTCGACCCTACCCCTGCCTACTTCCACCCTCCAGAAGCCCCCCCCCCCCCCCCTCTCTCTCTCTCTCAGTCTACCAAACTTCACCATTCACAAGCGCTACCCACCATTAACCCACTTACATCCACAAGGCATCCCATACCCAGAAATTGGGGACGAGCGCATTTTTTCAACGGGAAGTTGTTTATGAAAGCATTTTTTTTTGCATATCTTGAGGCTGCACCATAACAATCAATATAATCGGAGATCTCTCCTCTGTACGCTTGCAGTTTTCTGCTTTTTGTGGTCAGACCCGCACAGCATTGCTTTTCAGTGGCAGTCTTAACCACTCGGTTCGAGCGCAGGAGGAACTTTAAAAGCAAGGTTTTGCTACGCGTCCGAAGTATACACCATTCCAATCGATATGTTCACAGCAGTGTCTTACAATATTCTACAGCTTCCTCATAATTCAAAATGATGTCCAAGAAGGCTGGACTTGACTCGGTAGAAGCGCACTGAGCAGCTGAACGAACAAACTGCGGCGCAATAGAATTGGAAGGCGCAGCACCAGCGGCTCCTTCACATGTATTCACCCCAACCCTTAGCTAATGGGCTGCCCGCTTCACTTCCCCCTATGCAGTACTCCCACCTCTATGAAGCGAACGCAAGAAATTTAAGAGCACAGCATAATTAGCGAGCCATAAAAGCAAGCCAAAATAAAAGCTAAAATAGTTGGCGCAACTTTCAGGCAATAGTATGCTGCAAAATGGAGAAGCATCAAAGAGAAACGAATGATTATAAAAGCGCATCGCAGTCACCTCATCAGACCATCTGATTGAAAAAATTAGCGAAAGCCTTGGGTGCGCGAACGGGCTTTGATATGAATTTTCATCGCGTTTGAACGTGCGCACGGCTCTAATGTTTTGCAGAGACTATCGTAACGGCACGATCTACGTATTGGAATTCTTTATTTGAAATGCATGTCCAAACGTGGTCGGGGGCTCTCCCCTGATGCTTCCTCTCAATATTTTCAGCCATTCCGAGCCTTGCGATGCAGATGCGTGCAATAAAACCTGCAACAAGCAGTACGATGGGTGGAACGACAATGACGTCATCGGCAAGTGCGACAACAACAAGTGCCGCTGCTATCATCGCGCACGTGAGTGCTACAAAACGAGTGCGGCACCGCTACTGGCCTTTTTTACTCGAGTGTTAGGCAGTATGTGATACCCCTGGCGCTAGTTCATGCCTCTTCGGTGGCAGTGCGCTGGCTTTTAATGATTTTTTTGTGGTATTTACGCAAGATGTACTCGGTTAACTGAGCATCGCGATATCTGCGACAGTCTATACGACATGTCAGCCCACGTTAGAGAATCCCAAGTGGTCTAAATTAATCCGGAGAGTCCGGAGCCCTCCAATACGGCGTTCATCATAGCCCATGAGTCGTTAAACCCCCGTACCACATCTAGATACATGTTGCGCTCCATTCCGTTTGTAGCATAACTCAACAAGAAAGTCATGGCTGCCGAACGCAACATTGGCGACGCACTCAAGGTTGCAAGGGGACTGCTTAATTGTGAATGTCTTGTCTTGCACAACTTACACAACTTGCTCGGGGTGTATTTGCCAAGAAATTAGTGCAAGTGTTAACACGGATGTTCAGATTGTGAACTGGGCTAGTTCCAAATACATTGTGTTAGACGAGATCAGCGCGAAAGGCAAGTACACTGTGAGCAAGCGCTGCCTCGCAACTAATGTCCTTTATTGACAAAAGGAGCGGTTTCTTATAATCAAAAACACCACATTCATCGCAAAGCCATCCATAGCATTTAGAGAGGACTAATTTACGTACCTGATTAACATGCGTAAACGACGTCAGAATTTTCAGCCGTCTACGCTTTTTTTTTATTTTTACCTTTCACCGACAAGCCGTTCTTTTGTATTGTTCCTTTCGTCTGTGTACTTGTCGTTCGCGCTTCTGTCATAGCCCACGTGAATCTTCGGGACGTTAACGCCACAAACGCTACCTTTTCTTCTCTGTGGAAGATCCTCGAATAGGCAATCCGAGAGGACGTAAATCGTGACACGTTCCTCTGAAGTTGGTCTCTTTTCTTTTTTTTCGATCGTAACAGCGTTCGCGATAATTCCTCATAGCAGTCAACAGCGATGAAGCATAACCGTGCATTCTTTTTTACCGTGCAGTCTGCGACGAAGAGGGATGCGCCAATAAGTGTCGTGAGAATCACGGAAAAGAGTTCAACCTGCGATCTCACTGCAAAGACGGAACTTGCATCTGCGGCTGGGACAAAAGTAAGTGGTTTCAAGTGCTCTTCCTTTCGAAGCAATGGCGAAGAAAACCTGGAAGTATACTGCCCCTGATATGGCGCGGGAAGTGACTTTTCTGCGATAGAGTCTAAGCTGGCTCCTTACGGCGGGCACGTTTTCGTCGAGCAAAAACCTCCGGCAACAGAGGAACGCGGGGATGCACTATCTTGTGACAACCACCTCCGTTACCGTCGAGGTTACGCGCATGACCAGCGTGGATCAATCAGGCCATTGTGTCTTCTGGCAGACGATGGAGTTGACCTTCGAGTGCGTCCATCTTTCCAGATCATCGGAGCGCAAATTGCTCTTGCGGGTCCCGCTGTTATACCGGCCACCGACATTCATGGCGCCACCGATGATCGGAGATGATCTTGCCTAACCTAATCTAACCTAATCTAACCTAACCTAACCTAACCGAACCGAACCTAACCTAACCTAACCTAACCTAACCTAAACAAACACCGTTCTTCAGGCTCGACAACAGGATCGCTCGCGCCACATTACAGGTCGTGTTTTCATGGTGGCCACAAGCCTGTGCTCTCCAAAATTTTTCTCAGGGGAAGGAGTGGTTTTCGTGTTTTTCTTCTTAGGGCACAGGGTACGCTAAAATCGGGAAGAAAATATCGATTGTTGGTTTCGTACCATTATCAAATACCGAAACCGTTTCTTGATGATTATTCAGTTACTCGAACGCTTCTCCGCCTTTTAATAGAGCCGGAGCAGCCTGGTTCTGCGATAATAAGTGAGGAGCGGGCATTGCCATATTTTTTTTTTTTGCAGCAAAAGTTGGTATAGCTCTGGTTTAGCCATACAACCGCGCATTCATTCTACCGTGATATCTGCGCATTTGAACTTAATAATTTGATTTAAGTTTAATTCAATTTAGTTCAATTATATTTCCACCTTCCACGGTTGGCAGGTCGCAGAATGAAAAGAGAAAAATTCCCATCTCCATGTTTCGGGGTGAGGAGGGAGAGGGAAAGGTCGAGAAGGAAGAGAGAGGGTTGGAGGCCATGGGTGGCCATATCTGACTTCGCTGCTTGGCATGAGCATGGCTAGGCTTCTCATCTACACCCATCCATCATTGCATACCCTTTTATGCCCTGAGGCAGTAAACATAGCAAAAAATGGCTAAACCAAAGTCATAACAGCTCATCACAGTTATATATATACATATTAAGGAAGCCAACAGTCACCGAAGCCAAGGTACATAGGGGAATGTTTGTAATTTTTTTTTAAATTTGTAGTGCTAATCAATCGGTTTAAAGAAAATTACTTAGAAAGCAGCAGAAAAAAACTACCATGCCGCCGGTGGGATCCGAACCCACGACCTCCGAATTTCGCGTCCGGTGCACTTACCAACTGAGCTACGGTGACGGCTGTCCAATCTGCTGCTTTCGTGGGTATTTATCTTTACTGGGTGTAAGCGAACCTTGAGAGTGTTCACCAGCGCCACCCTCGTCCATAGCGGTGGACGTAGCACGTCCTGTAATACCGCGAGTGTGACGTAGAACGTCATCTAACGGCGAGGGCGGAAACTGTGCGAGAGCCCTCTTATGCCACCTATAGCAACAAGACTGCCAGAGCCGAGACCCCGTTAAGCTATTAGCAGACAAGGTAAAGGAAATGAGGGGCTCGTTTGACAAACATATCAAGAAAGCCAACAGTCACCGAAGCCAAGGTACATAGGGGAATGTTTGTATTTTTTTTTAATTTGTAGTGCCAATCAATCGGTTTAACGAAAATTACTTAGAAAGCAGCAGAAAAAACTACCACGCCGCCGGTGGGATCCGAACCCACGACCTCCGAATTTCGCGTCCGGTGCACTTACCAACTGAGCTACGGTGACGGCTGTCCAATCTGCTGCTTTCGTGGGTATTTATCTTTACTGGGTGTAAGCGAACCTTGAGAGTGTTCACCAGCGCCACCCTCGTCCATAGCGGTGGACGTAGCACGTCCTGTAATACCGCGAGTGTGACGTAGAACGTCATCTAACGGCGAGGGCGGAAACTGTGCGAGAGCCCTCTTATGCCACCTATAGCAACAAGACTGCCAGAGCCGAGACCCCGTTAAGCTATTAGCAGACAAGGTAAAGGAAATGAGGGGCTCGTTTGACAAACATATCAAGAAAGCCAACAGTCACCGAAGCCAAGGTACATAGGGGAATGTTTGTATTTTTTTTTTAATTTGTAGTGCCAATCAATCGGTTTAACGAAAATTACTTAGAAAGCAGCAGAAAAAACTACCACGCCGCCGGTGGGATCCGAACCCACGACCTCCGAATTTCGCGTCCGGTGCTCTTACCAACTGAGCTACGGTGACGGCTGTCCAATCTGCTGCTTTCGTGGGTATTTATGTTTACTAGGTGTAAGCGAACCTTGAGAGTGTATATATATATATATATATATATATATATATATATATATATATATATATATATATATATATATATATATATATATATATATATATATATATATATATATATATATATATATATATATATATATATATATATATATATATATATATATGCCGCCGCGGTGGCTGAGTGGTTATGGCGCTCGGCTGTCCGCCCGAAAGACGCGGGTTCGATCCCGGCCGCGGCGGTCGAATTTCGATGGAGGCGGAATTCTAGAGGCCCGTGTGCTGTGCGATGTCAGTGCACGTAAAAGAACCCCAGGTGGTCGAAATTTCCGGAGCCCTTCACTACGGCGTCCCTCATAGCCTGAGTCGCTTTGGGACGTTAAACCCCCATAAACCTAAATAAACCTATATATATATATATATATATATATATATATATATATATATATATATATATATATATATATATATATATATATATGGGACCATGGGGGTATTATTGTTATTAATATTTGTGCTGTTGATATTAATTAATATTACTGAACATTTTACTGCTTTAAGATAATTGATTAGAAAAGCAAAAGAAAAAACGACCTTGTGCCGCCGGTGGCTAATTAGCCGGTTCATAGAAGGTTGTGGCCAAGTGCTAAACCAGGCCAAAATCAGGCCGCATCCCAGGCCCGGTTATGCAATTCCATCGACACGCGTAGTTTTTTTTTTCATACCCTGTGGAGAACTGCGCGGCCATGTAATTAGAACGTTAATAAGAGAGGCAGTAGAACACAGCAATGGTACATCCTGCCAGTAACGAAAGAAGAGGCAAAGAAACCCTAAGGAGCGATGCAAAGGGGGAAAGCAGCTGGGGAGGATCAGGTAACAGCAGATCTGTTGAAGGACGGAGTGGAGAAGGTGCTAGAAAAACTAGCCACCCTGTATTCGTAACGCCTTATGACCTCAATTGTACCAGAAGCGTGGAAGAACGCAATAATTATCTTAATTCACAAAAAGGGAGACGTTAAGGACTTGAAAAATTAGATCGATCAGCTGACTGTCCGTTGCCTACGAGATATTTTTGAAGGTAATAGCTAATAGAATCAGGACAACCTTAGACTTTAATCAACCAAATGATCAGGAAAGCTTTCGTAAAGAATACTCTACAATAGACCATATTCACACTACCAATCAGGTGATATAGAAATGCGCAGAATATAACCAGCCCCTTATATAGCGTTCATTGATTGCGAGAAAACATCTGACTCAGCGGAAACCTCAGCAGTGGTGCGGGCATTGCAGATCGGGGTGTAGAAGAGTCCTATGTGAAAATACTGGAAGATATATATACCGACTGCACAGCTATCATAGTCCTCCATAAAGTCAGCAATAAAATTCCAATAAGGAAAGGCGTCAGGCACAGAGACATCATCTCGCCTATGCTATTCGCCGCCTGTTTACAGGAAGTGTTCCCAGGCCTGAATTGGGAACAGATGGGGATAAGAATTAATGGAGAATAGCTAAGTAATCTGTGATTCGCTGATGACACAGTGGCTCAGTCATCCTCATTTTGTTTTTAGCATGCTCTTCGGGAACGATGTGACCCTCTTTGCATGTTTCGCAAGAACGAAAGCAGCAAAGATTTTCCCGTAAGCAAAACGTAGACGCAAAAGACAAAAGTTAATTTCCATGCCTATGCAGTCTTGTGTACATGATCTCCAAATACGAGTTTTTTTTCCCCCTGGTGTTATTCAAAAAGGTGAACTTCATAAGATGCTTATACAAAAAGACAACAGCAATTTAAAGCTGTTTTATTTCTTGTTAAGACGTGCAATTTTCAGTGCGGCAGAAAATAATCTATGTTATTAAAAACGCATAAAGGAACTAGGCAGGTTACTGGTTACTATAGAAGAAATCTCTTTTACGAACTGAAAATCGACCAGTGACTAATTGACTATCCATTGTTTGTACCTCTTTGCCAATATTGCAATGATAATATAATACTGTACTTTATTTCTACGAATCTGCCCTGTTTAGAATGTGTGATAGAGGAATGCGAAGCTGCTTGCGCCAAGATCTACGCCGGAAAGCCCAACATTGAATCAGAATGCAAGGACGAATCCTGCTACTGCAAATGGCACGGAGGTAACAATTTCTTCTTATCGCAAATAAATTTCTCGATGGCTGCCGCTGCTGATATGAACAAGCATCGTTATGGCATGAGGTAACGAGCCGGTAGAGGTATACAAGGCGTCCACGTAGGTTGCTTCAAGGTTGTGAAAATAGCTGCCGATCGTATACCATCTTCACGTGCTCTTGTTGGCGACATCCTGTCGCAGCTGGTAGTACAGTCGCCCACACATCTGTCTAGAGCAATTGAACGGCGCTTTGTTTTACATCAATAACAAACGCCGCTTACTGGCGGGCCCGATGCAGCTTTTAACGACATCGTGAGTTAAACACGATCCATGGGAATGTACATGCACAATATGGACTGACTTCGTGCCCTAGGTCACTGGTAAATGACGCAAGTGTACGCCCTGGTACGCCTTTCGAGCGCTTTAGGTAGGTTTTCGACAAATGTACATTTGATCTAACAATTATGAAATACCCCAATAATTGTCTTCTAATTGTGCTCTGAAAAACTTATTGAAAAATACATGCCAAGGTGGCTCATACTTGAATTAGAGAAAACCTAGCGCCAAAACCATGCAAACCACAAGGACGAACGACGACGAGACACAAGCGCTAACTCACAACTGAATTTTATTGAAGCCAGAATGCATGGTTTTGGCGCTAGGTTTTCTCTTAATTCAAGTATGCACCAACTAGCCCAAAAAGAGGTGTTAATGAAGTTGGCTCAGTGTAATTGGTGTTCGGCTGCTGATCCCAATGTCGCGGGTTCGATCCCGGCAGTTGCATTTCGATGGAAGGCGCGTTAATGAACCCCATGGGGTCAAAATTAATCCGGAGCCCTCGACTACGGCGCCCCCATAGTCCACGTGTCACTCCGAGACGTTAAACCCCACAAGTTGCAATTTTTTGTCCTTTGATGACTCTTAAGGTGGGAAGCGTAAAATGGAAAGTTCTTCAACAAACATTTACTGCTGTGCATAATTCACGGTAGTTTACCGCGGAAGATCTTTTTTCGGTGTTACAGGGACAATGTGCAAAATTTTGGACACCCAGGAGCACAGAAGCCTTTCGTGACGCTCCGAGCCTGGCGTCGCTTGCTGACGGCGCACTCGCAGACCCTCAGTGCACGCGACGTCATTATTAATAACACTGACGCTATAGGCCTTTCAATGCGTAGCTTATTAAAATTTCAAGATTACGGGTAAATTCTCGGGAAATAATCAGTCAATTTAGAAATAAAAATTTATCTCGCTGCTCACGTTACCAAGTTAGAAACGAAGGAACCTGCTAAAAAGCGAGGCAGTCAGCAATTTCATTATTCACGAACCTGGTAGCGTGTAAATTCGCCTCATAATTAGCTCTCGTTTTGGTAGTAACAATTGCGTCCCAACGTGGCGCCATCGAATCCTATCAGATGCGCCAGTAGGTATTCGATCCTTTCTGCGAACCTGGACCGTTGAAAACGCAGCAAAACATTTGCACCAATTGGCTCCCGTCAGGGAAGGACGTTGCTAAAAGCCAAACAATCTACATGGTGAAGAAATTATGATTTTTATGCTGAACTGACATTGACTGGCGAAAATGTTTGCAAAGACAAGGTGTTAGATCGCAGGTTCTGGTCTAAGATTCAATGCCATTCATCTTCGGCTTTGCCAACAGGTGTCTCTTTGTCAGTTTGGACCGACCCATACTCTTCCCTTTGGCATCTTTTGTACGGCCTAAAGCAAATAGTTGGCACGTAAACTTTAATTTGGTGAAATGTTTAAGGGAATCTCCCAAGGTGGAGTATATTTGTAATGTGGGAGTAATTACTCATTGGCATCCACCCAAGCGCAACCATACGGCTACTATAGGAAAGCTATACAGTTTCTCAGGAACTTTGCAGTTAAAGAAGAATTCGTCCTGGTCCGTGGTTCGAACCCGGGACCACTGCTTCACCGGAGCAGTCGCTCTACCAACTGAGCTGACCGGGACGGCAAGCTTATGGTAGGGCGAGAGCGAATTGATCAATAACTCGAAGTGAGAACAGTGTTGGTCAAATGCTTCGGGAAATCCTCCAAGGTGGAGTAGGTTTGTAATAAGGAAGGAATTACTCAATGGCATCCACTCAAGCGCAGCCATACGGCTACAGAGGAAAGCTAAACAGCTTTCTCAGAAACTTCGCAGTAAAAGAGAAATTCGTTCTGGCCTGGGGCTCGAACCCGGGACCACCGCTTCACCGGAGCAGTCGCTATACCAACTGAGCTAACCGGGACGGCTAGCAGACGGTAGGGAACAGTGCTGGTGAAATGTGGATGCCAGTGAGTGATTATTCCCATATCACAAACTTTATTTTATTCATCTTCGAGATTTTTTTGGCTATAGCAAGATACGTAACTAACGGGTACATTGTAAATCAGTACGTGACACACTAGCATCATTGTGAAACTGACCCCAGTAGGTCTGTCACTTTTCATCGAAATATAAGAGTTGGGTTAGCGGTATCAACTAGATGTCTAATACAGCTGATACTAACTAATGCAGCGCACCGAGTACCACCGTGATTCTCGCCAGCACCTATGACCGTTGCGGTGAGAAACAAATGTGTTTGCATGGTGCCATGATGTGCACCGGAATTTTGCACACATGGAACAATTCTCCGGAACAGTGTACTGGTAATCGGGAGTCAAGCGCAATGTTTTTAATGTTTGAATCCCCCGCCTCTCGGTTCCAGTGGTGCCCGGAACCGGCTCAGCGCCCAACGCGACTGACGGGAAGAATGGCGAAAACAAAGATTTCCGCCTCCAAAGCAGCGCCACGTTTTACCTGTGGAAACCGGCATGAGGAGACCGCGTTTGAAGAATTTGTCGCGAGTTGCATGAGCGCCTCACTTGCTTTGTAAATGTGCACAAAATAAAAAGGAAACAAGAGAAGGTAAAAAAAAAACGTACGTTGCGTGACATGCACTATCTATTCCAGGTACCTGTAGAACGTTAAGGTTAAAAGTTGGGCTGGTTGGTACGTATTCACGGTTAACGAGCGTAAAAAGGACGAAGACGAAGAGAAGAAGACGACAACACGACACAAGGGTATTTCACACTAGGTACAAGGGTCCATTTCTTGTCTATGCAGCAAAAATACGCTGTGATATTTCATTTTTAACGCTGTCGCGTTAAGGAGCTCATGTCGCAGGAAATACGGTGTAGGCGTCGGCACCGTTGACCGTGAGTGAAAAATCTCCAGACAAGCAACCTAGAAGGCAGGTGGCGACACCTGGGTCACGTGACCTTGTGGCGACATCGTCACCTGCCCACCGGATGGTGAGGAAACTGCGCTCCGTGGCAGTTAAATTAGTTATTGGTCGCTAGACGTCGCTCGGCATGAGCAACCTGTATTGCAAAAGCCCCATCGGTGGTATAGCGCCTGCCATCGCAAAGCAGTGGCTCATTGTTTAACCGCTGTATACCACAGCGCCAGGAGCGGTATGAGGACTCCCAGGAATCTGTGAATGTTGAATAGAGGAATACACTGCATGTACGGGCATTAACTCATTCAGCTATCGCGTCGTGTCCTTCAGGCGGAACTTATGTGTCCCCTCTGATTTTTCTCTCGTAAACACGCTTTTCTTTAAATGACCTTTAGTTTCTAAAACGCTTTTTGAACTGGTTATCTAAAGTACTAACGCGCAAGCTGACATTTAGGTATTGTAGCTAGTGGCTGGAGTCGTGCGGTTAATCAGACGTCACTACGGTTTTTTTTTTTCACTCGATGATAATTAAATCAGATATACCGCTGCAACCTCAATTAAAATTTACCCCAATTTACCCGGCGAGGTAAGTTATAGAGCGAAAGGAAAAAAATAAAAGCAGGCGAAAGTCCGGTCAGTTTCATTTCTCAGTTGCCTAGATTCTGCTTGCATAATAAAGAAAAACTAGGCGATTAAAGTCAAGCAGGCAAGGTCTGCAGGCGAGGTCTGCAGGCGAGGTCCGCCATTGTGAGGAAGTTATAGTTTGAATTAAAAAAATTCGAAAACGCCACCAGTCGCAAACGAGACTATATTGAAGAATTGTTTTCTCTGCGACTACAAGGCACGTACGTATTCAAATTCATAGTTCTAAAATAGTGTACGACTTTGTTATCTAAGACATGGAAACGTAAGAAACGCCTTAAATCTGGCATTTTCTAATGTGGCAGTTTTTTTTTTTCAAAAATAAAAGAAAAAACGCGTCTCGAAACTTTTTAAAACTTCTGAAACAACAAAACAAGTCTCTAGAAGGCGAAAATGAATAAGAAAGCGCAGGTCGCATTATAGTGTTTCCAGCAACGTTATCCAAGCTCAAGCCTGTAAATTCTTGAGCATCGGCAGGAGCGCTTAAATGAACGTGCGGAAACAGCATATTCGTCCTCGGCTGCTCTAAATTTTCCCCAAACGCCAAAACAGAGACCTTTTCCGTCGAGAGAGGACATAAGTTATCACATTTTTACGGGCAAGCACCGATATTTGATGTAAGCAGGATTCGGTAGCGCCGCTATCGCCGAGTGGAGGTAAAAACTGGGGATGCGGCCCCTAGCAATGCATATAGCTAGAATTTTTGTGAATTTTCTATTTCACCCTGGTAGCGAGAAATTCGAAGTTTCGAAGTTTGCGACGTTTTTTTTTTTCATGTCAGGGAGCATTAATTGCCCAGTTTTATTTGTCAGAATTTTCTGAACTTTGTCCTGATTACGCCCATCGCCGCTGCCAAAGAGGTCGTAGACAGCCCACAGCGCACCTTTGATGCGGTACGCGTCCCCAAGCCCTCGCTTTGGTGTTCCGCTGCAGGCATACCGCGGCTGTTGTACCACATCCACACTCCGTTGTAGGATGTGGAAGTGTTTTTCACGAAATACAACGTCATAGGTGCACTGTGAAGTCAGAAAATTCCATAAAAACTCTTGTTTCGAACATTCCAATGGGTCACATCCCCACCTCTTACCGGCGCCACCGGATCCGGCTTACGTCTTGG
The DNA here is from genome assembly GCA_030143305.2 of Amblyomma americanum. Classification (NCBI taxonomy): domain Eukaryota; kingdom Metazoa; phylum Arthropoda; class Arachnida; order Ixodida; family Ixodidae; genus Amblyomma; species Amblyomma americanum. Next base: position 11,862 of record JARKHS020034255.1, on the reverse strand, counting down.
TGTTTGCCCATAAAAATGTAATTAAGTATGCTGTTTCTTTGCGGAAAAGGCCTCAGTCTGCCATTTCGGGAAGATTCAGAGCAGTGGAGGGTGAATTGGCTGCATCCGCATCTTCATTTAGGTGCTCCTGCCGATGCTCGAGAAGCTACAGGTTTGAGCTTGGATAATATTGTTGAGAGCAATATAATGGAGCATGGTGTTTCGTTTTCTTTTTCACCTCTTTCTTGAAGCTTGTTTCAGAAGATTTAAGAAAAAATAGGGATCGTTTTGTTTTTCTTTTCAATTTTGAAAAAGAGCTAATTCCAAAATGCCGGATTTACGACAGTGCTCCTGGCATTTTCCTATTTTATATAACAATTGAAGTGGGTCCACTCTTTTAGCACTTAGAAGCTTAGCTATGTTAACTATTTTTAAGGAAATGTGCCTTACACTCGCGGAGAAAAAAAATTCTTGAATGTAGCCTCATTTAAGACGCGGCGTTTTTCGAGATTATTTTTCTAGGTGGCAATGACTTCTTCACAATGGCGGAAATAAGCCTGACATATTCTTTCCCAAATGTACTTTTAGCACGGAAAATATATTCATTACGGCTTGAATATCTCGATTCTTACGTCATTGCAAATTTGCGACATAACGCTGAGCGCAAAACCACTGCCTTTCCCATGACGTCGTTCATTACTGTTTAGCCCGAAATATTAGCATTTTCGCAAAATAAAACGCATATTCGTCCTACTCAATAATATGTGCATAATATATAAAATATTCAAGAAAATTAAAGTTGCAGTATTCAGGCAGTTTGACCTCTCGTGGAATCACCCAGGTTGTGACCTTTAACGGTCACATTTTCATCTTTCCTTGTTCGCACACTTTTGTCCGCATAACTAGCGGAAATAAAATACACGGGCAAAAAATATAGGTTTCAGCGGGATTCGAACGCATGACTCTTCGATGCTGTGCTGACGTCTCCAACCGCTTGGCTGTTCCCGCTGTTTTTTTTTTTTTTTGTAGCAAGAGCTACATTACTGTAGCCGCTTCGTCTCTTCAACGTGGTCGCACTTTCGCCGTGGTTGCACCTCAGCCTTGGTCGCACCGCTCAGCGCCATCCGGCGTGACGTCACTCCGCCATTGCGCTCGTCATGGAGCAGACGCCGCTCGCCTCGCCAGTTGTGCGCATGCGTAGTAGAGGGAGAGGGGCTGTCGCAGTGTGTATATACATACGGTTCGGCGTAGCGGGAGGCGAGCCGCAGCGTTTGTTCGGCGTCGCGTCAGCGTCTCGTCTACCGGCGTCGTCGCTCGGAACCCGCAGAAGAGGGCGACCAAACACATGAGGGCATACGAACTGGCGTCTCCAGACGGGGGTGGGGAGACATCGTGGGTAAAGCCCCTCAATTACCCCCTGTCCGTAGCTAATCGTCCCATTCAGCGACGGGAACCCTGTGCGGGGGCAAGGGGGACAGTAGCAAGGGTACAGAATGGACGCTGCTGCCTTCACAGAAACGGGCCTCGGCTTTTGGCCCCACCAATCTCCACAGGCCATCGACGAAACTGCTCTGAACGTTATGACTGCCGGGATGCCTAGTCGCACTGAACGGGAGTTTGTAGTATGACTGGTGATTTCAACAATGATCCAAATAGAGACCCTGCGTTTCTTCAAGCTGCTGAAGAACGATTTCAACTGGAGATGACAAGATGCAGCCTATCACCACCACTCAATGGGGGAACCAGCTTAGACTTGGTCCTTCAGCGAACCTTCGCCGAGTCAAACTACGCCATCGACAGTTTGGAAACAAAGTCTCACTACATTACTGACCACCGAAGCGTATTCATTGGGATAAAGTTGCAACCATTGCTTAACCATGTGTCTTTCCCCAAGCATAGACGGAGATAAGCCAAGTAAATCATCAGTAGCATTACATCGCTTAACCACAGCGAAGCCTAAGCGTAGTTATGGCCGGCAGCTGTCGCTACCTACCAGGTTTAACCAGAGCTAAACCACAGCCAATTTTTCTTAGACAGGGTATTTACAACACCGAAAAAATGTCCTCTATACATGAAATATTCGCAAAGTCTTTAGGAAGCACTATAAGTCGCCGCGGCGGCTCAGTGGTTAGGGCGCACGGCTGCCGACCCGAAAGGCGCGGGTTCGATCCCGGCCGCGGCGGTCGCATTTCGATGGAGGCGAAATTCTAGAGGATCGTGTATTGTGCGATGTCAGTGCACGTTAAAGAACACCAGGCGGCTGAAATTTGTGGAGCCCTTCACTACGGCTTCCCTCAGAGCTTGAGTCGCTTTGGGACGTTAAACTCCCGTAAACCTTAGGAAGCACTATGAAATCCGATCCAAAATAAGGCACGCCCTGGCAACAAAGCTCTGGAATATAGTTTTTCTTTCTGCCTAAACCATTTGCGACTCAGCGGGCGTTCTACAGATGGGGAGCCCACACTAATGTTTCGAACGAAGTGCACTTAAAGGGCAATTAATAAACAACGTCCAATCAATCAATCAGTGACTAGTCAGCCATCGCGTCATTCTTGCTTTTTAAATGCACGCGTCGACGTTAATTGCTGTTCTATCTTGCAACATACATGTGGGTCTGCGGGCGCGCTTGAGAATTGCATAATTTTTCAGCCGTAGACAGTAAATTATGTGTCAAAAAGGCACAAGAAATACTTAGAAGGGAAAGAGGTTGCATTATTCTGTGCTCAGACATCTAAAATGCTCATTTGATCGTGTTTTTTTTTGCCAAATGCGCTGTAATTGTGAAAATTTTTCAACGTCATTATCATTGAAAAGATCGAGGCTCTACTCCGACAATGGCAATTTCGCAAATTCCGTAACTGAAGCGTTGTCTGGACTGAAGTTGTGCGCACGTTTCATACAGCGGAACAGGCCCACACTGTCAGTTTTCAAGCAGACAAATCCGCCTTTGATAATAGTTCGGTAGTTATGACGTTAAAGACAACAACCGCAGTAATTGAAATATTTGCACCACAACAACTGCAATGATTGCTTGGCCTTTATCCAAGTCCTAAGCATTTGCGACCCGCACGCTGCCATGAATGGATTGGTTAATGCTTGAAGAATATTCAGTCGTTTTTATAGCTAGCTGCTGTTTCCGGTTTGAACACTTTCTGCCTGCATGGGACCAACGTCAGAGAATGAAATCGTGGGCTACGAAGCTTTTTCACGAAGCGTGATGGTACATCAGTGTGACTTCTCTCGGCATTGAAGAGTGCTCCATGTACGCGTTGACCACCTCCGGTCCTCCTGCTGTACATAAGTGAAGGTATACGGGCTGTTCCCGTAAAAAAAAAAAGAGAGATTGCTATGCCATTTTGGTCTTTCGTCCGTAAAGAGATGCGGCGAGCACGCCTAGTCTACGGTTACAGCTATATCCTTTACATAAGTCCACAGGACAGCATTGTAGCCACCAGAGAGCAGGTTTAACGCGCATTTTAGGCTCGACGACTGTGCTAATTCATTTGAACAGGATTGATGCGACAGCGAGATTCCTCCTTGGTACCTTCAGTCGCAATTCCTGCCAGTGGCAGTGATCAGATCGCCATGTGTGATCCATGCGCCACATCCTGGTCATGGGCTCTTTGGCCTAGGAATGGTTTCAACGGTGCATCTTGTGGGCAGCGCTTGGTACTCCTTGGAGATGCGATGTTCGTGGTACTGGTGCTACCTTGTTAAAATATTTCGCCGCAAAAAAAAATGCAGGTTAGTTTTATGGAAGAACACGCGAGAAAGTTCTGCGCAGCACTGATTAAAATTGCATCGCATTGCTTTGTGAGGGAGCAAGATTTCTCGAGCTTCACTCCGGATGAATTCTGGGGGGTTGCGCAAGATGTTTGGGCATGGAAACCAATTTCACAGTACCGTGCAGCTTCATCCCTCGCAGCTATAGAAGAGTCACGATAGCCGATCAGGAAAGAAAGTTGTGCGTATCGTCATTTAAGCCCTTCGGAAATCGCAAGCTATCAAATCATACTTTCATTAAAGGTGTGACAGGTGAAAGCCGCGTGAGTGCAGCTTCATGAGGAGCGGCCTTCTCTACGTATAAACCGTTACTGCACACAACAAAGACAAGGACTAAACACGAAAGTACGGGGTACTGCGTTTGTCATGTTCCTTTGTGTTTAGTCCGTAATGGTTTACCATTACGGAGTGCGCCGTAGAACTAGGTGGTAGCGTGGTTCGACAGCAAGCTATCGCAGGAGACGAAAGATCTGATTAAGAAACGCCAAAGCGTGAGGGTGTCTAGCCCTAGGGACAAAATAGAACTAGCAGAGCTATCGACGTTAAAATTTCAGGGGGTACTTTGTTGACCTAATGTGCGGTGAGGTGAAAGCCTTTAGTGCGGTGCTGCTGCTTGTGTCACTGATGATGTTATTAAGATGTTAATTATTATGTTACTATGATGTTATTAAGATGTTAATTAAGTACACAATTGTTTTTGAATCTTAAATGCTGGAGACGCTGGAGGGCATCTGGGAGGCATCCATCTGATTCGACGCCTTTCTGCAAACTCTCCAGCGTCCTAGACAAGGAGAACTACATATTCGCTGGCAGGCAGCAGCGTGGTCGTTAGCACGCTCAGCTGCGGGACGGAAGGCATGGTGGTTCGAATCCCATCGTGCACAAACTTTTTTTTTCTTCTCGAGTTGAGTGTCACGGACGGACGGACGGACACCGCGAGTAACAATAATAATAATAATTGGTTTTAGGGGAAAGGAAATGGCGCAGTATCTGTCTCATATATCGTTGGACACCTGAACCGCGCCGAAAGGGAAGGGATAAGGAGGGAGTGAAAGAAGAAAGGAAGGAGGAGGTGCCGTAGTGGAGGGCTCCGGAATAATTTCGACCACCTGGGGATCTTTAACGTGCACTGACATCGCACAGCACACGGGCGCCTTAGCGTTTTTCCTCCATAAAAACGCAGCCGCCGCGGTCGGGTTCGAACCCGGGAACTCCGGATCAGTAGCCGAGCGCGCTAACCACTGAGCCACCGCGGCGGGTTCGCGAGTATGAGCCATTAAAGGTTTTCGCCTTAATAAATAAGCGCAAGGTAGCCGGCGTAAGGAAGTTTAATATGGAAAGAAGCGAGCATGCTCTAAAGAACGGATGCAGTCTAAATGCGGCGAAGAGGAAACTAGGCATTGTTACGTTCGTCTGGTGATGGCACCCTCTGTCGCGTGGAACTGACTGCTGATTTCTTGTTCATCATGACGCGTATGAAAAACGCTGATATCGCGGGCTATTAAGCGCCGCGGCCGAGCGCTGCGTCTCTCTTTCCTGCCTGGCTGCCGAGATGGAATGAAGGCATTCCTGACAACCTTCGGTGTCGCCGCTTGCTCGACGTTCGTCGAATCGCCCAGAAACGCAACAGCTGGTGGCAGAGTTAGGATCGACGCCGCCGGATTTCGATCGTAGCAAGATGGATCTCGGTGCGATTGTGAAGCCCGAATTAATGCTCTCAGCCGAAGAGTTGGGCGTAAAGGTGACGAAAGCCATGAGAAAGTCCGAGATCATCTCGGCCATTGAAAAGTGTGGCGCGGGCGCCGACGAAATTTTAGAATCTTGGACAGAGGTGCAGAGGAAACGGAAGAAAGAAGAACTTGAACTAGAAATGCTTAAGCAAAGGGTCAAGAAGGAGGAGGAAGCCATGGTGGTCGATATATCGTCAAAATTGGACATGCGATGCGTTCTGCGTCGGGGGAGACATAGGTCTATACTTAGTAAATTTTGAGCGGGTGTGCAGAAAGATGGGCTTCGTGGAGTCAAGCTGGCCACAAAGGATTCTGAGTTTGCTGCCAGCGGAAGTGGCCGACGTTCTGGCAAGGTTAGATTCCAAAGAGGCGGATGACTACTCGTCCATAAAAACCTGCCTACTGAAGAAGTTCAGGCTGTCCCCTGAGGTTCTTCGAATAAAGTTTTAAGAGGCAAGGAAAAGGCCAGAAGAAAGCTATGCCGAGTTCGCTTACAAGTTAATGGGCTTTCTAGAGAGTTGGCTCCGTGGTGTAGACACTTATGAGGACCGCGAAAAGGTGCTAGCGCAGACTGCGCTCGACCAGTTTTTCTGTTCTATTCCTTCAACCCTGAAGGATTGGATTCAGGACAGGCCGGATGTAAAAACCGTACACGTGGCGGCTGATTACGCAGATCTGTATTGCTCCAGACATGGGAAAAAGGTTTGGTTTATGGGGGTTTGACGTCCCAAAGCGACTCAGGCTATGAGAGACGCCGTAGTGAAGGGCTCCGGAAATTTCGACCACCTGGGGTTCTTTAACGTGCACTGACACCGCACAGTACACGGGCCTCTACAATTTCGCCTCCATCGAAATTCGACCGCCGCGGCCGGGATCGAACCCGCGTCTTTCGGTCCAGAAGCCGAGTGCCATAACCACTCAGCCACCGGGGCGGCGGTGGGAAAAAGTTTCATAACGAAAAGCCTAGCTTTGTCCGAAGCCACGACAGACAGACAGAAGAACTTTATTTCTGCAAGTGAGTTTTAGACCCTGCTGAGCCCCTGGGCCACTGCGCGGTCCCGCACTGCATCATGTAGGTCATGTCGGGACATGACGTCGGCAGCCCGAGTCACCGCAGCAAGCTGCGATGTCGGGTCTGCAGACGTGAGCAGGACCTCCCAGTCCTCCCAGCTCGCGATGGCGGGTTGTCCCTGCGGGATAGGGTCAGCAGGGCAGCCGAAAAGAATGTGGGAGAGTGTGACGTGAGGGTCACCGCATAGTGAGCATGCAGGGGACGTGCCACAATAGTGGGATAACATCTGAGGGGATGACAGAAAGCGAGTCTGGAGGCGTCTGAAGAGGATCTGTTGGGAGTGCGTAAGAGAGGGGTGGGGAGGGGGGTAAATCCGACGGTCCAAACGGGGTATTTGCGTGAGCTCCGCAAAGGTGTGCGCCCGCTCCCTCGAGAATCCTGGATCGAGACTGTCCTGAGCCCGGCAAATCAAACCTCTGGCCAATTTATCGGCAGCCTCGTTTCCAGGGTTCCCAGAGTGAGCCGGCACCCACTGGAGCTCTACCCTGCGCGGCAAATTTTGGGTAGGGTGTTCAACAATTGCCAAGCAGGGGTGTGAATCCTGCCCCTGGCAAAGTTGGACAGAGCCGTTTTGGAGTCGCTGAAGATGTATTGGGTGTCCGAATGTGCAAGGGCGAGCGAGGAACGGTCCGTCCGTTATCTAAAAGTGCAGAGTGTTCAACGCATGTTCCACCTTCAAAGGAAGTGTTGGATTCAGACCAGCAAAAGCTAAAAACAAAGTCGTTTGAAGCAAGAAAGCCTATTCTTTACTACAAATGCCGCCAACCGGGTCATGTACGCTTCAGGCTGTCGTGCGCCTAGAGCCTCCCCGGTTAACTTGTGCATGGACAAGGCAGAAGACCATCTTAGGCCATACTTGTACGACATCGAAGTAAATGGTCAGTCTTGCAATGCTTTGAGAGACACCGGAGCCACGCACGACCCGGTTCATTCCTCGCTAGTGAAGCAAGACGATTTCACAGGCGACTGCGTGTGGGTTCGCCATGGCCTGGAAGATCGTACAATCAGCTTGCCAGTAGCCAGAGTAAAACTAGACGAGCCTTTTGATGTAGTAGACACTGAGGCAGCAGTGTTCGATGGGGTATTGCCCAGCTGTACGTGCATTCTTTCGAACAGAATGGCAAGGCAGCTCGGTGACTCGGGCGTCTCGCTTGACATGAATCCCGCTCTAGTAGTCACTCGCTCATTGACGACAGCGAACAGCTCCGAGCCGCAAACGCTCGCGACGAGGGCAGAAGCTGATAAGTCAGATAACGAAATGGCAGGAGCGATTCCGGAGGATGTGCTCGAAGAAGCGTACGTAACCACGCTGGTTTCGCCGGAAAGCGCGAAATTCCGTGATCTGGTAAAGGTTGAGATGTCCACGCTTACCAGTGGACAGGTCACGGAACCAACGCTAGAAAAACGTCGAGATAACCTGGGAAAAATGTAACACCGAATATCTCGTTTTGTGTGAAGAACGGCATTATTTATCGCCACTGTAAGGACAAAAGCGGGAATGAAGTAGACCAGCTGGTAGTTCCATACAAGTACAGGCGTGACCTCTTGGAACTTGCTCATAAGGAAGGATGGTCGGGGCACTTAGGAATCACTAAGACGAAGTGCAGGCTATTGGCAGAGTATTATTGGCCCGGTTGTTTTAAGGACGTTGAGGAGTTTGTTCGTTCGTGTCACACGTGTCAAAGGACGGGACGACCGAACGAGCGACGAAAAGCGCCCCTTACCCTAAAGTGCCGATAATTAGGGAACCATTGACGAGGCTTGTGATAGATGTCGTAGGTCCACTACCTACCACTAAGACAGGTTATGTATCTATTAACCATGGTCTGCCCTGCTAACACTTCCCGAAGTCGTGCCCATGAAAGACCGGACTTCTGCCGAGGTGGTAGATAGTCTGCTCACAATTTACTCTGGAATCGGGTTCCCAATTGAGATTCAATGTGACCATGATAGCGTTTTTGCCAGTGCTTTAACAAGCAGCTTTTTTCAAAGGTGTGGCATCAAAACTTTGCACAGTTCGGTAAACCACCCACAAAGTAATAGCGTGTAGAAAACGCATTCGGTCATGAAACGTATCCTCGGGGCCTTCTGCCACTAGCAGAAAAAAGATTGGGACTTGGCTTTGCCGGCTATACTTTTCGCTCTGCAAACCGTCGCACACGAGTCTACGGGTTTTACTCCCGCGGAATTCGTTTACGACAAAAACCTTCGTTCGCCTTTGCGATTGCTGCGGGATGGCTGGGAAGGCGAAGCCGAGAACCCCATGGTAACCGAGTATGTACGCTCACTATTGAACCGTCTCCACAAAACTTGAAAGCTTGTAGAAGTAAATCTTGAGAAAGCTCGGGCTCGGGGTAAGATTTACTACGACAAAAACAGTCGCCTTCGGTTGTACAAAGAAGGAGACAAGGGGCTACTCTTACGCTCTGCTAGTGCTAATAAATTGCAAGGGCAGTGGGAGGGGCCAGCAACGATCCAGCAGAAATTATCTGAGACGAACTATGTCGTAAAACTTCCTGGACGTCGCAAAGAGGTTCGCATATATCACTGCAACTTAATGAAGCCGTACCTGGAAAGAGAACAAGTCGTCAGCATAACACTAAATTAACCACAGGAAGTTCAGGCTCATATTCCTGACTTGGGGAAAACCGATGGAACGTTGACAGTCAGCGAAATCTTAGCTGTTCCGACTGATGCGACACAGCTTAGTCGGGATCAACTTGCGGATGTGACTGACTTAATCGAGAAATACCAGAATCTGTTTTCCACAATTCCCGGAAAGACCAATCTAGTCCAGCACGATATTGAAGTGGCCAGTCAGTTGCCAATTCAGTGCAAGTCCTATCGCTTTTCCCCACGTCAAGAAAAGCTTTTAAAAGATGCTGTAGATCAAATGCTTCAGCTGCAGTTAATTGAGAAGGGAGAAAGTGATTATGTGTCTTCTGTGATTGTGGTAGAGAGCCCCGACAAAGATCCGCGTCACTGTGTGGACTACCGTAAGTTAAATGCCGTTACAGTAAGCAAGGTCTACCCGATCCCGAATATTGAAGCCTGCATCGAGAAAGTAAGCAGGGCAAAGTACATTTCAGCCATCGATCTTGTCGGGGGATACTGGCAAGTATATTACTAACTGAACACGCAAGCAACCTGGCAGCGTTTATGACTCCGTTCGGTGTCTTCAAGCCGCTTGTTCTAAGTTTTGGTGTAAAAAATGCTCCGTATGCATTTTCAAGGCTTAATGAATCGGGTTCTGGCCGGAACAGAGGCTTTTTCACTGCCCTTACCTGGAGGATAGAGCAATTTTTTTCAGACACATGGGTGGAGCACGTCCAACATTTGCAGCAGGTCTTTTCCCGCTTGCAAGAAGCAGGGTTAACGGTTAAGGCTGCGAAGTGCAAATTCGGCCGCAATGAAGTCTAATATCTAGGTCATGTCGTCGGTCAGGGAGCTAGACGACCGCAACAACTTGCATTTCAGGCGATCGGAGAGTTTCCTTTGCCGCAAACGAAGAAGGGTTTGATGTCATTTATCGGACTGGTGAATTACTATCGTCAGTACATTCCCCAGTTCTCGGAAAAGGCGAGTCCGCTAACGAATGCCCTCAAGAAAAAGGAGTCCAGTAACACTGTGTGGGACGATTGTAAGCGTCAAGCGCTTGAGTCCCTGAAGCTGGCGTTGATAACTCAGCCTGTGCTGGCCACCCCAGATTGTACGAGGCCTTTCCTGGTGCAATGTGACGCTAGCGAAAGAGGGATGGGCGTGGTACTAAGCCAAGAAAACAAGGGGGAAGAACACCCCCTGCAGGAAGCTTACTTCGAGGGAGCAAGCTTACAGCACTATTGAAAAAGAATGCGCTTGCCTGGTGTGGGCTGTCTGGAAGCTTCGCTGTTACCTTTTGGGATCTGTATTTATTCTAATTACTGATCATCGAAAGTTGAAATGGCTCCAGCAACTGTCTCAAAAGAACGGCAGATTGCTCCGGTGGAGTTTTAACTCTCCAGGAATATGCTTTTGTGGTAAAGCATAAGAGAGGTAAACTTCATGCGAACGCCGACTTCATAAGTCGGGCGCACGAATTAGTACGCCATCTAGTGTTCTTGTTTCTTTTGGCTCATCTGCATCACTGTAAATAGTCTCACCATGCAATCATTCATGCTTACTTCTTTTTTTTCGAAATTTTCGCTACTAATATCTTTCAGGGTAAAAACCTAGTTGACTTTAGGAAGACTTTTGGGCAGTCTAATGAGGCCAACAGAGGCACTTTCGGTGAACATAATTGGCATCTTGGACACCTCGGTCGCTTCTGTGTGGCTTGGTAATTGTTTGTTTCCCCGTCAGCCCAGTCATCAGCCTCTTTCAAGAATGGGTCACCGGTGGCTTCGGTCGAAGGTTCCAAGGAACACCGTCGGGGCAAACCTTGAATCCTGGGCAGTTCAGTCCACTTCTCTTCAACGGCACGGAGGTCGTCACACTGTTGTGACTGTCGTCGCTGTCACTGTCGTCACTTTTGTGTGGGTGCTTTCATTCTCGTGCTACAACCCCCCTCCCGCCAGATCTCGGAACAGGGTGCCGATGAGCTGGTGCCTTCGTCTAAGGACTCCGCCGCACCGAATCTCGGAAGCAGGATTTCACCTGCGCCGAGCTTGTCGTCATGACGGTGCTATGTGGAGCAACGGTGTTGCGCTCACGAACTTCATTATTGTCGACTTGCGACTGTAGGGGAGCTCTCCACAGCGGTTTGCACAACAGCGGAGAACTTGTTCAGTTTGCATGATGGCCTCCTAGAAGGGGGAGGGGTTGTTACGTTCTTCTGGTGATAACATCCTCTGTCGTGCGGAACCTATTGCTGATTTCTTGTTCAACATGACGCGTATCAAAAATATCGCGGCGATGATATCGCTGGCTATTTATATGCGCCACGGCAGAGCGCTGCGTCTCTCTTTCCTGCCCGGCTGCCGAGATGGAATAAAGGCATTCCTGACAACCTTCGGTGTCGCTGCTTGCTCGTCGAATCGCCCAGAAACGTAACAGCATAGGTAAAAACCAGATGTATGCGTTAAGAGACAAGGATGGCAATGTCATTAGCAACATGGATAAGATAGTTAAAGTAGCCGAAGAGTTGCACACAAATCTGTGGACTAGCCATTGTAATCAAGACGTTAATGAGAGAGGCAGTAGTGTCATCCCGCCAGTTACGAAAGAGGAAGTAAAGAAAGCCTTAGGAGCAATGCAAAGGGGAAAGCAGCTGGTGAGGATTAGGTAACAGCAGATCACTTGAAAGGCTATGGGAAGATTGTG